>APFE030950829.1:3920-38196 GCA_000404065.3 Pinus taeda | reverse complement strand
CCCTCTCTGACCTCTGCGCTGCTACAACAACTCCTTGCATCTCGCACTGTTGCACACCTCTCTATGCCATTCTGCACGGGTGCAACACTCCCGTGCCTCTCGAATTGCTGCAGCCTGCTACCCTCGTGATGTCTCGGGACCCCTGCACTGTAGCTCTCTCTATCGCTCCATCCGCATCCATCTCTACCCACATCAGCTAGTCTTGCTACTCCTCTTTGGGGCTCTCGTAGCAAAGTCTAATCCAAGAGGCTGGGTACCTCAAGGATCCTGCCCCTCATCGACTGTAGTCTACCTGACTACAGCTCGATGTCTCCCCACTTCCGCTGAAGTGGTGCGTGTGCACTCATGGCACAGTCATCACCTGTCTCCACTTCCTTCTCTACCCTTGCTGGCGATGCCTTAGTCTCAGAAGACTCTCCCTTACTCTTCTTCCTTGGACACTAGGTCGCATAATGACCCAGCTCCCCATAGTGGAAGCAATTGATCTTGGAGAGATCCTTCTTCTCCCGCTTTTCTTACTTTCCCTTAGATGCTAGGGCAACATCTTCCTCTTCTTTGACTCTAATCCCCTTACTGCTGCTTCCCGCCTTTGACTGTCGTCTGATCTCTTCTTGGTGAAGAACCGCCCACATCTCATCCCAAGGTGGAAGTGTCCCTCTACCCAGTATACTCTTCACAAATACCTCCTAGTCTTCTGAGACTGCATTCAGGGTTGTCCTCACCATCAATTCCTAATCCGGCGTGGCTTCTATGGCAATCAGTTGATCTCGGATCTCATTCAGTGCTCTGAGGAAGGTGTCAATTAGTTCTCCCTTCTTCATCTGATATGAGCTCAACTAATTCTCTAGTAACATCCTTCTCTACACAGAAGTATGCTAGTACAATTTCTTTAGGGCCTCCCACATCTCATATGACGTTTCCTTCTCGGCAATGTGTGGTACTACATGGTCCTTGACCCTGTCAAGAATGATGGTCTTGGCCCTCGCCATTGCCTCCTCATACTTGTCGTTCTCAGCTAGGTCGACTAGGATAGGTTGACCAATTCCACCTGGGACCAAGGAAACTTGACTTGCATGCATGCATGACTTGCTTTCCCCGGAATAGCAAAAGGCATCCCATGATTCAGGGAGCTATCTTTAGCAGCCGGAGGTTACATTCAAAGTTGTTTTAGAAACTTCCCTCCAAGTGTCGCTCTTTCCTAGATTTGTGGCATGCACATCATGAGCCCAAACTTATTTATTCGACGCATCAGAGCTCACTCTTGCACATCGATCTTGGATCTCTGACATCCTACAACACATCCAGGACTCTTCGACACATCTGGCTCAGCTATTCACAGGTAAGTGGCCTCAACTTGTCTTTTTCAGCATTTATGTCGTTTTTTGTGTATTCGCTTGTATGAGTGTTGTTTGCTTGATTTCTTTGAACGCTTGCTGTCATTTACATGTATACTAGCTTATCCTAGCTTTGTTTCAGTTTTCGTTGCTATCTCACTACTGTCGCATGCATGAAACTGTTTTGCACGAACGTTCGCCGATTTGGCAAATCACTTCACCCACATGGATGTTGATCTGTTTGTTGAATCTTTCATTCATGTTTGCATGCACTGTCAATCACTTTTGCTTTCACTTAGTGTCGCCATGCATTCACTGTCTTATTTGCTTTTGAGTTGCCCATCGGCAAGTCAAGCCAACCTTGGCCCGGACTCTGCATTCACTGAGACTGCATTGCGCAATCTGCGGAAGGAAGGCTCTGCCTTCCTCTCTAGAAATGCGCATTTCTGCCTAGCACTATCCTCCAGGACTGTTTTGCGCATTTCTGAGGGGCAGTGACAGCTAGCCCAGAAAATTGCGCAATGCAGTCCTTGAGCCTACATTCACTCCCAGCTGGAATTGCGCATTGCACAATGCCAGCAGCCAGCAGTCAGTCTGGGATGCGCATTGCGCAGATCTAGAAGCCAGTCTTGCCTCCCAGACAGCCCAAACTATCTTTTACGTAGTTATGGCAGCTAGTCACCTAGCCTCCCAGAAGAAATTGCGCAATCTTGCCCATCAGTTTCCCAGGTATGTGCTATGTCATTCCCCGAATTTGCTTTGTTTCCATTGACAGATTTCTTGCCATGCATGTTGCTTGTCTCCAGATCTTTCAGGTGTTCATCTGTCTCAATGGCTTCCAAGAGAACAAGATCACAGGACACTGATGGAAATGCAGTTGGAGCAACAGTTGTGCAAGTGTCCTCTAGTTTGTCGATCTATGAAGATTCAAAGTTGTATCTAGACAAGGACATCAAACTAAAGTGGCAAGAGGTCAATGAAACATTTGCAGGCACTTTTGGGGAAAACCTCAAAGACCGTTAGGTGTACGTGAACATTCACAAGTCCGGCTTGTACCCGATTGCATGCAGATATCCCGCGTTCCCATGCGCGGACATGATACACTAGATCGTCTCTCATATTGATCCCGAGACAATGACTTTGAACAGAGTCAGTGTGACGAAGCTTGCAACCTTCTAGGAACGAGATTATGATGAGATGTATCAGATGTCAGAGCCCGTGACTGTCATGGAGACTCCATTCAGCTTACCCAACAGCAGTGCTAACTCTAGAGACATTCTGAAGAATTGGGTTAAGGAGCCAGCTCGATTCAGGTTGACACCCAACTAGATCTACAAGACAAAGATACTGAGGAAGGCGTACCAGTATTTGGTCATATTTGCTTGTCGACTGTATGGCCAAGCAAGCACGGAAACATTCCCACAGAGTTGGGTGGTTGCACTGGACCAATTGGCTAGAGAAGGAAAACCATGTAACTGGTCCGGCACACTGGCTCATCAGCTAAAAGAACAAGTAAAGAAGGCTCAACAGTCACAAGAGTTCAATTCAACTGGATCCACGGGGCATGTCACTAGGCCAAGGAGGACCCATGGAAATATTGCTAGAGTTTCTCCAGTCCCAATGAACCGGTCGACTTCGCTGTGGAATGGTTAGCGAAGCAACATGAAGCAGCATCACGGAGAACACCAGCAGTAGCAGCGGTGGCAGCAAAGGCAAGCATACCAGTGCGCGACAAAGGTAAGAGGAAGATTGTCGATTGCATGGAGGAGGAGCAAAGCTACAAGTTTCGAGCAGATCCACTTGTAGAGAAAGCAGCTATGGCTATAGAGGCAAAGAGGCAACAGCGCAACAAGCAAATTGCGCGAAGGCAAAGAGATAAGAAGAGAATGGAATAAGCGGAGAAGAAGTTGCATGAGCTAAGAGAGCAACTCCGAAAGGAACAAGAGTTGCGCAAACATGAGAGGGAAGCGCAGCAACAGCAGATACAACAGGGTGCGCAACATGTGCAAACAAACGAAGCAACGCCCATACAAGTAGTTGATTCATCAAAACAGCTGGCATCAGGCAAACAGGGTGAACCATCGCAGGGACAAGACTTCGCTCATGAGATAGAACAAGCACTTCAATAGCCAGATGCAAACATGGAGCAGCAAAGAGTTGGAACAAGACACCGACCTCATGCCTCACCACAAAGAGGTCAACTCACCCACTTCAATGCATCCAGATGATGAGCAAGTCTCGAATGACCAAGGAGGCACTGAGATCCTTGGTGATCAGCTGAAAGAAGAGATGCACAACATCTCGTTTGATGAATCCCAACATAGAGTTTTGCAGTCTCGCAAAGTGTCAACTCCGAAAGATCATACGTCTCCTGCGCAAGTTGAGGAACGAGTGATCGTGAATGATGTGCGCAAACATCCAGCTGCCTTGGCTGACGCAACTAGAGTGTATTTCGAAGCCACTAGCTCAAGTGTTCGCTTCCTGATAGCTGAGAATGAGAAAATGGCAAAGGAACTACAAACGGCCAAGCAAGGAGGAGACTTGGTGACAATGTCCGCCCACGCTGAACTGGAGAAGGCAATACTAGATGAAGTATTGTCCCTTGACACAGTTATGCGAGCATTGTACTCCAAGTTTGGTACCGTGCACAAGGCAGTCGTCCATCTCCACGAATGGCAGCAGCGATGTGCTAGAAGAGCACGTATCTTGATGAAATTGCATGATGTTGTTGATGACATGCAAACATGGACGATTAAGTACAAGGGAGCCCCACTTCACTTGCCTAAGATGATGAGAGTCAATGCGGTCGAGCTAAAAGCACGTACCCGGAGTCAAATCCGGAATTATGAAGAGCTCCCGCAATTCATCACTAGCATACAGGCTTCCCACGCATGAGTATTCAAGAGTATGGATGTTGTGGTGCGCACACATGCGATCCCATCACTTGGGACTCTCACCCAAGCGAAGACAAATAAACAGGTCTGACTAGAGCTTGACTCGTACTTCGACAAGTTGAGGTGCATTGCCATCAGCCCAAACTTGCCTATCAATGCAAACACCATGCACAAGTATGTTGTTGGTCAGGCCACCTTGAAGGCAATGATGCGCATGCTTTCAGATGAGTTGGACAGAGGAGCCTGAGCAATGTACCCGGATGCTATAGAGGCAAGGGTCAAGTTTCAGACAAATGTCACCACAAAACACACGGACACCATCAAGGACTACAGATCTTGGCATCAGTATGTTACTGTCAATCAACACGAAGATGTTGAGGAGTTGGACTTCCATGGTTGTCTAAGTCGAAGTGATGTCTAGTTAGGCTTGCTCAAGCCAGTTGTGTTCACATGGGTACATGTGCATTGTAATGTTAAGTCATGTCAAGTGTAAGCCAAGTGTCAATAGTGGATGTAACAGTGATAGAGTAGGTGAAGAGTCATGAAGGTAGTTGAACAGTCACAAAGGGGAATGTCAAGGGCCACCCCACCCTTTGCTATAAATAGTCCCTCGTAACTCATTGTATAGGGTTAGCCAAGCTTCTGATAAGACTATCTTGGAAAGAGCTTGGATAGTATTATAACGCGCCTTGGCTTTTCCACTGCACGGAGCTAGTACATCTCTTTGGAGGAGCAGGCGGATGCGGCTGTAACGTTCCACTATTGGGGCTAGCGGGTTTACATGGATGTATTGTATGATTGGAACTTACACTTCTTTATATAATAAGAGCCAGTATGTTTTCATGCATATGTTGCTATTGTAGTAGGATTGTTCCGGTTGCTGTAGCAATGTATGTTGTTTAACTTACGTAGTTGTGTATGAACTGTTTTGTATGCAATTATATGAATCTTGTTGCAGATGTGTTGTTGGTTTAACCATCACTTTAGATTGCCAACTGACTTGCTTTCCAACTTGTGATGTATCTTCGCTCGTGTGTTCCCTTCCCAGCTGAGTACTGTTACAAGTTGCCAAGGGGCGCACTCATCTCAACCCACCTGTGTTAGAACCTCTCATGCACCTTCGTTGACTCACTGCAGCGGTCACACCGTTGCTATTAATAGAGTTATCTTACTTGCCTCTGTGCAAAATTGCAGTCAAGGCATTACCATACGACCCACTACTGGGACTTCTACACCAAACGGTCTGAGGTCTAATTGGGACTTCTTACTGGGGAGATCCCCTTGACATGTTGGCGGGTCCAACACCGTCAACAGTGACCTAGAGGACTAGACCTAGAGAAGAGGAAAGGGGAGAAGGAAAATAGGTTTAAGATGATCACCTTTGGGTGGACCAGTGCCTAATCCTTTGGGGAGATTGGAGTCAAGTAGAATTATGACTATGGACTTTTGAATTTTTTAGGTCAAGGAGGCCTCAAAGACAACTTCACTTGGCACTATGGCAACAGCAAAAGTAGCTTCGAAGACTTTATACTTTGTTTTTCAAGATAAATGGCTTGTCAAGATGAATTTCAGTAATGAAACATCCATAGGAACAATTATACATTATACATGGCCCATACATGAAGCATTCACTATCCAAAAACAAAATTTCCACAACTTCGCATAAGAGATGCACCAAATAAGCCCTAGTATAGCAAAATCTCAGCAACAATGTATCTGACAAAATTAGAAAGAAAGAATAGCATTAAAATGTACTTACATGTATAAGAATATGTCCAACCATCCAAAAAACTTGCCATCAAGAAGCTCCAAGACATAAAATTATCCAGACAGCAAAATTCATTTCATGCTCCAAAAATTCATCCTCCAAGAAGGGTAGCGAAAATCTCTAAAGAGATACTAGTTCCAAACCAAGTGATGATGAGAAATGAACTCTCGTCATTTGTATTTATACACTCCTAATGAGTTTGATTTAGCTGCTTGGGCCTACATTAGCCCCTAAAATAAAAATAATGTACAAATAACTAACTTTTGGTGACAAGCCCACCAAACTAGATCATAAACAAAATAACAAGCCTCTCAAGAGGTTGAATGATCATTAATACATGTCATTGGGCCCTCTAAGAAACCTAATGAAGTCCATGAGTGCCATAATGATGAATAGGACTCCCAAAAGTAATGGATAAGGGGTTGGCCCCTTATTCTCCACATAATAAACTTGTGGTGCTCCCAATGCGTGTGAAGGCACACAAGTGACCTCATGGGTCTTCAAGTAAGTCGAAGATGCCTGTAGACCATCTGTGAGAGCTCAGATGATGGTGTAAGTGATGTCACATTAGCATACAAGTCATGGGTCATCTGCCAAGTGCATGGTATAATTGTCAGGCTCGTTGGGCAAAGGTGAACCAGGTGCATCTTCCACGTCCAATAGGTGAATCTAGAGCAATCTCTAAACATCTTTGGGGATCCATGGAGTGTTATCTACCAGTGTTGATAATATCAGTATTGGGAAAATATCGGCGAGGGTCCAGAAAATATCTTATCGGCAAATATCGGAAAACAGAAAAAATAAATTTTTCAAATTTTTAAATATAGTCGATATTTTGCCGATATTTTCAAAATATCGCGATATTTTGCCGATATTTTCCGATATTTGCCGATATTTTGAAAATATCGCGATATTTTCTCGACGATATATCGTTTTGCCGAAAATATCGCGATATTTTCGAATATTGCCGATATTATCAACAGTGTTATCTACTATTGTGGAGGCCCATGGCTCTCAACACACACCCTACATGTGCGAATGTAGCCCTTTGGAGGGTTAGGACGCCGTATAGGGAGACCAAACCCAAAATGGAGACCACCTGCAATCCTGCATAAGATCCAATGCATCCCCTAGCCTTCCAGTACAATAAGTCATGGAAATCGAGTAAAAGAGCTTACAACCCATGTTCAACAGGTGGGCACTTCATAATGGCATGCCCTTCCAGAGTGGGTTTTGGCATGTGCTAATGTCTCCAAGCTCCAAATGGGGTTAACCAAGTATCATATTAGGTAGTTTCTACTTCTAAAGGGGATAGTATGTCCAAGGTACATCCTTTAAAGGATGGTGGCATGTGATAAAGAGATGAATGGAGTAGGGGATGAAAAGGCGCAGTGCTAGGCCACACGCTGGGGTACAAGGGTAGCTAATAAAAGGGAAGCCCACACTTGGGTATATAATGTATAGGAGGGAGCAATTGTGGTACATGAGGTGCCTCAGCCTTGATTTTTCCACCCTCCTTTATATGCCTTTTGCCTTTTATGGTTTTTTCTTTAATTTATTGCTTGGGGCTCAAGGGATAAAAGCATGATGTGTGAGATATAGCAATGGATACCCCATTTAAAGTAGGGTGGTTCATTTCCCACCAGAGGTTGGGACAACCATGGGTTCCTGAATGATAAAGGAGGCTCATCTAGGGCCTATAGGAACCAAGGTGTTAGCCATGATGATGGGGTAGAGCTCATGTATTGGCTTTTGCTCACGTGCTAAATGTGTTTGTCTTGGCCATCTTTTGCATTTTGTGGTACATTTTCCTATTGAATGTAACCAATTATGCTTTTACTTTTCCTTCCAGCTGCATCAACCTCTGGGGCATCATTCCAGACCCGACCCAAGGTGTGTGCAAAGTGAAGGGGAAGGCTAACCCTATGTGGACCCAGTGGAGGAATGTGGACCCAAGTGGGAGAAATGATGAATGGAGTTATAATGAGTGGAAGGGGAGTAATATATATGGATGAGGGAGTGGGAACACGCAACCAAAATCAAGTTTTCCCATGTAGTACCATCTCTAAAGCCCAAAAGTCAGTAAAAGAGATCCCACAAGACTAGGGTCCAAGGTTAACATCCAAAAGAGGTCTAGGGGACAAGAGCACAGACCTAGCCCACTCTTTCTGCTGAATCCCCCCATTAATCCATGCCAAAAAGTGTCCATGATAAGCAAACTACAATACTCAATTACCAAATGACAAGGCATACCTATAGGTTCGGGAGGCCCACCTTCAAACATACGATCATGACAGATGGATGAGGACCACATGGCTAGCTCAGGTGGCGAAGAAATGGCACAACAAGCAAGTTGATGGCTGCAAGGGGTTGTTGGTTGTTGACTAAGGACCATCTTGGAGGATATGTTTTTCCTAGGGATATCACCCACAAAATGGTGGGTAACATGGCCAATGGGTGAGGAGGACTTGGGTTCGGACTAATCCTTACCAGACGTGGTAAGTGGTATCTGCCCCCAATCGAGAGGATGCAGGTGTTCTACTACTTGAGTGGGAATATCATCAGACAATAGGATAGTTGTGATACTTACCTCTCATGGTAAGTCATATCCTGCCTATTGCCGATCGGATATAGGGTGGTAAATTAATCTTCCCTATTTTCCATGGATATAGGGTGGAAGTCAGAACTCCCCTATGATGATTCTTCTTCTTTAGATCAAGACATCATTGTTCAGCCGAGATGAAGGTCATGGAACTTGACCTGGAGACAACTAGGGTTTGGAGGATCTAATTGATCTCACCTACCATCAATTATGGATTATTCTTCTACTATAAAACAAGATGAAACATGATGCAACAATAATAAGGCATCCGAGGCCAAACTTATGATGCAGATGGAAATTCCTCCCTACTTGAGATGGAGTGTTGAAATTTGGGAAACTTCGGGATGAATTTCCCAAAGGGAAACCCAGCTACCCCAAGGAAAACCTTTCTTGCCCCAAAGAAGAATTCGAATTGAACAAAGGAAAGTATTATTATTATT
The DNA here is from genome assembly GCA_000404065.3 of Pinus taeda. Classification (NCBI taxonomy): domain Eukaryota; kingdom Viridiplantae; phylum Streptophyta; class Pinopsida; order Pinales; family Pinaceae; genus Pinus; species Pinus taeda. Next base: position 29,158 of record APFE030950829.1, on the reverse strand, counting down.
AATTAATGTGGCAAATCAATTAGGCACAAGCACTCATTAAGGCACATGGAAAAATATATTTACTATTATTTTTGAGCAAATTCAAATTTGTGTCTTTTCCCTCCAAGCTTCAAGTCATCCGGCCCCAAGGGACATGTCCCTTCATATGTTCAATCAATTATAAATAGCCAATCGTGTGGCTCATTTTGGAACACATCAAGCTCCCATCATTGAGAGATGATCTGGTCTAATACAGTGGCTTCGTCTCTATGTCTATGGCACACACAAATGGTGGCATCGCAGTCTGTCTGTGGCACACATACACAGTGGCATCATCTCAATGTCTATGGCATGCATACAGAATGGTATCGCAAGTCTCTATATCACAGTCTCATAGCTCGCATCATTACAGTGACTTTGTCTCGCACTATACTCTGACACCCAGTGGCTCACATTGAATGGTTATATTACAGTGACCCTCATTCTAGTGATCCTTGGCAATGGCTATGACAATACCACTTGATAGGAATACCTTTGGTTATAATATATGTTGGCTATGATATTTGTGACCTAATGACATTCATGGATAACCATATGACAATATGACATTTGTAATATCTTTAGATATATGGCAGTGATGAAAGTCTTGTATATACAGGGCAATGATACTTATGCTTCAATTCAGCGAGTGTATGACAGTAACAGTGATCTTGTTGCATAACAAATGAACGACATGAAAGTGACCTTGATAACACTCTTAACGACAGTGATAACAGTATGAATTTAGTACTCTCGATAACAATAACTTTGATATGGCAGTAGCCTTGCTGAATGGCAATGACACTCTGATCTATGATGATGAAAGACTCTTGTCTCATGATATTTGTACACTGAATCTCAGTTGAACATTTGATGAATATCTAATAGAAGAAGAATCTAGTTACGTCTTCCCCCTTGTGGGGTTTTGCCTTGATCTCTGACCTAAATCCTAGTGTCTCTATTTGTGCATGTTTTTCTTCTATTGTTCCTTAATGCTATGTTGCATTGTTGATGTTATTGTTCTCTCTACATAGTCGCTAATAATGATAAGATGTTATGAGGTGAATGTAATGTGAAAATGTTGAAAAAATTCAAAATTGCAATTATCTACAACAGAGAACAATCTAGCCCTAAAAATTAACATTGTTGTGGTTATTCGAGATCAGCTTTGGATGCAATTTCCTGCACTTCTATGGAGTTACCTAAGATATGTGGCTTGTATGGCTAATACAAGATCTTAACCCCCTTTGAAATGCTCTCATACTTACCGCTCTCAACTACTTTGCTCAACTAAGGAATAAAATACAATAGCATAAAATAGAACCCCTAGTCGTCCTAGTGGCCTGGTATATTACATAGCCCGATAGCCAAAGTAGGGGTAAGGTTTGAACTTTGACTCCTTCAACTCTCAACTAGAGTTGTGGGTTTGAATCTTCTTGTTAATTTCTTAATTTCATATATGGTTTTAATTTCCTAGCAATTTTAATGTCATGGCCTCTCTTGGGATTCTTGAACCAATTCGACTCCCTTGGGGAATAATTAAGTCTATTTTGTGATATTTTATGAAATTAAAAAATTGCAAGTCCCCAATTGTGGAAGATAGCAATATTTTTAATGAGAAGAGTCTTACTAGTTGTCAACTAGCCGTTAGAGATTTTTCTATAAAAGGCTAGGCTCTCCTTCATTGTAATTGTTACTATTCACTTGAGACAAGTGCTATCAAATAAAAAGAACTCATCTATTTTGCAAAATATTGTACACTTTGTATAATTGTGGAGGTGGTTTTTGTTAATGTTTTTTTTCTTGCCATTGCTATTGGACATTACTTTTGAAATCTAATTCCATCCCACTGATAATTAAATTTATCCTAAGACCAATGTTCTCTGCCATTGAGGAGCTAATACACTACATGAAGACAAGCAACTACAGTATCTTCACTTGTTTGTTTTGGTTTTGCAAGTGAAACAATTTGAGGGTTTTAAACTACTTCAAAAGGAGGCTTTACTATTCCAGGGATTTCGTATTTTGCTGCACACAAAGGACAAAAATTGGAGACGTCACAAAGAGAGGGTCGCTCCTAAGGAAGATTGAAAGTTGCATGGTGAATTAAGTTATTGTGGGGGTGATTTCTGGAAGGACCGATCCCACTCCCTGAACAAGAGCTGGGCATAGCAACTTAAAGGGACACCTACTTCACACTCCAGCAAAAGGTGAGACTCCAAGGCACAGGTATAACTTCAACAATCAAAAATCCAAAAACTTCTCAATTTCTTCTTTTATTTTCTACAATTAAGTAGGCTTCACTTGCTGGTTTTTATTTTCTTATTAATTTATAGCAAACTAATTATTGGGGAAAATTAGCAAAATTATTACATCTAAACCACACTTTCATAAAAGTTACTATTTTTTTCATTTTACAATTGTATCTAGCATTGTGGTTGTAGACCTGCAAGTTAAGGGGAACCTTTTTCTTGTTGAACCTGCATTTTCAACCACCAGAAACAAGTTCTACAAACCTACAAGTGAGTCTACTACACTAGAACTTGTGATTTTCAACTCTACCTTAATTTATAGTCACATTTTTAATGTTAGATTTGATTTTACTTTGTTTGTCAGTTGTTTAAATCATCAAATAATTTTCTGAAAAGATTATGGGTAAAAAAACATAATTCAAAATCTGAAATCAATTTCTAGCTAGCTAGAAAATGCATTTCCAGTCAAAATTTACAAGAGGGGAGCCACCAAACTCATAGCTTCTATATTCACCCTCTAGCCATTCCACACTTTAAGGTAACTCCCTAGAAGTGTTTTTCACACAATGGATTGGCCGATAAAACAAAATAGGTTGTTGTCCATGCGTTTTTATGCAGATTTTACGCTCTATCCTACAAGACAGCAAGTTATTTTCAGTTGTAACTCCTTAACCATACATCAAAATTGATAAATAATTACATTTTTTATTAGAATAAATTTATTAGACCAAAATTCATGCCATATCTTAATTCATACTCCAACGCTGGGGAGCTCCACTGTAACTGCTGAACGCGCGCGACATAGCCCTGGTGAGCACAAGGTTCCCAGCCGGCCCTCCTACCGTATTGATGGAGCAAACGGATTCTCCGTAGGATGGAGATCCACACACAAATAGACAACAAGATCAAGAAGAAACTGCAAATGCCTTCGCATCTTTAATATCTGCCATCGGACCTCCAAAAACAAGGCCGTCAATATCCAAGTTTGTGAAGAAACTTGATGATATTCCTGAGATATCCCTCCCTCCGACTCTTCCCCGTCGTGCAGCACTGTCTCTCGCAGAAAGAGAATTGGTTGGACAGTTTACAAGCTTATGGCCATCCCCTAAATCAGTTCAGAAATGGGTCGAAAGAAACTGGACTTCTTCAATAACAGGGAAAATCTCCATAAGATTCTGGGGAAGAGGGTATTATACCTTCCATTTTGAAACAAAAGAAGATCGTCATTTAATCTTCAGAAACAGTCCATACTTGCAAGGGTTATATTTAAACAGATGGACCCCTGACTTTGATCCTGAAATGGATGTACCCAGTGCAGTGTAGGTCTGGGTAAGACTACCCCATCTCCCTCTTCACTGTTGGGGAGATGAATCAGTGAAAGCTATCGGAAATGTTATGGGAAAATACATTGACAAATGTGAACCAAAAGAGAAAAAGCATGCGTGTGCGAGGATCTGTGTTGAAGTGGATCTAGGGAAAGGTCTTTCGGAGGTATTAAAGATCAAAGTAGACCAATGGATGCACATACAACAGTTGGACTACGAATAGATTCCCTTCAAGTGCAAGGTATGTCATGAATACGATCATTTTGCATATAGATGTCCAAAAAAACAAGAAAAGGAAAATGTAAAAAAACCCGAATTCGAATGGAAACAAGTCAAAAAAAAAAATCAACAAACAAACAATCCATTCCCTCTTCAAGCCAACCTCAGGCTCCCTCAAATCCTTCCCCATCCTCTCCCATTGCAGACAACCCCTCCTCTTTCCCTTCATCCCTTGACAACTCCAACCCTTTCAGCCCCTTGGAAGAGCCTTCAACTCCCCTCTCTACCCCCTTCTCCCCTCACCTCCCCTCCTCCTCCCATTTACTCACGCCATCAATCCCTATTATCCACCACACCCCTCCTCCTCCATCTATGGACAGAATACTAACAAGAAATCAATCTAAGGAATCCCTCCAAACCCTTGAACACCAAAAGAAAGCAGGAAGAAAATCCAACAAGGAGATTAGAGATGAAGTGGCAGCTAAAGAAATGGCCTTAGGAACGCAGCAGCCCATGGATTCATTCTTTGAGAAAAGTTCCAGAAACAATGAGAAAAATCAAAATCAACGAACAGGGAAAGGTCCCTTGTCCTATCAAACAAACAAGTAATGATTGTGGTCTCCTGGAATTGTCGTGGTCTTAGAACACCCTTCAAAGTAAATGCGGCAAGAGATATTTTAGCAAAGGAAAACCCAAATATATTTATACTTCAGGAGACCAAAACAAGCTACCAGGAATCAAAAAGAATGATAAAAAACTTAAAAAATTACGAAGGAACGGTTCAACAAGCCATAGGGGCCTCAAGAGGAATTTGTACACTATGGAGGAAAGGAAAATGGGAAATACTACAGCAAAAAAAGGAACAATACTAGATCTGAATAGATTTAAAGGAAACAAACACCAAGGAGCAGTTTTGTTTTATCAACATATATGCTCCCAATCATTACAGGGAGAAAGAGCAATGCTAGAACACGGTACAAGAAACTTTAAATGAAACACACAACAAAAAAGTAATCTTGGGCGGAGACCTCAATCTGGTACTAAATATAGAGGAGAAATTTGGAGGGACCTACCACGCAGACCCATCTAGGGATGCTCTTGAAATAATCATGGAACAAAACAAGCTAATAAATATCCCTCCAAGTAATGGAAAGTACACATGGAATAATAAAAGGGTCAGAAAAAGTAACATAAAAGAAAGATTGGACCGAATATTGATATAAGAAAGCATCATTTCCAGCTTTAATTCAACAAGATCAAAATTTATACATACCACGGCATCTGACCACAAGCCAGTTGCAATCATTTTGGGACTAATGGACAACCAAGGACCATTACCATTCAAATACTGCCCAATATGGAACAGTGGTGAAGATTTCAGAAAATTAATTTCAGAAGTATGGTCTAGAAGGTCACAAGATCGCCTTACTTTGTGTGTGAAACCAAGCTTAAAATTTTGAGAAAGGAAATGAAAATATGGGCAAGAGAAAATGAAAAACAAAACAAAAAAAGAAGGGCAGAGCTGACAAAAAAGATGGAGAATTTACAAGAGGCAGATGAAAACAAGGAGGAAGATAAAGAGGATCATCTACAGGAAAAGGAACTTTTTTGGGAAACATATAGAGAAAATTGGTAAGAAGAAAAAAAGGTGAGATTAAAGTCAAGAAGCCTATGGCTGAAAGCAGGGGATAAAAACACAACATTTTTTCACAACTCCATGAAAATGAGAAAAGCAAGAAATCAAATTGATAAAATCCAAGTAGACGGACAAGAAATTAAGGGAGTAGAGGAACTCAAAAAAGAGGCACACAAACATTTTAAAAATCTACTAACTATAAATGGAGAAGCAGTAGATTATGATAATTTTCTGCAACAAATTCCAAACAAGATAAGTGAAGGACAAAATGTAGAAATAATGAAAAAAAATTCAGAAGAAGAAGTAGAGGCAGCAGTATGGAGCCTCCATCCAGATAAGGCACCGGGCCCGGATGGCTTCACAATCGCCTTCTATAGGCAGCATTGGCAAACAATAAAAAAGGACTTATTAAGAATGGTAAGGAGTGTGTTTAAAAACAAAAAAATGGGAGGCAATACCAAATCTTCCTATCTAGCCTTAATACCAAAGGAAGCTAATCCTTCCACTTTCAGCAGATTTCGGCCAATCTCCTTGTGCAATTCTTCCTACAAGATAGTAACAAAGATTATAGCCAATAGAATAAAGATATTTCTCCCAGAAATAATTTCAGAAAATCAAGGAGGTTTTGTCCCAAACCGGGAAATCATTGATAATGTTTTGGTGGTCTAGGAAGCTATTCATTCAAGCATGCAAAGAAGAGAAAAATGAATTATTATAAAATTAGACATGGCCAATGCTTTTGACAGGGTAAGCCTCCCATACCTCATGGTTGTCCTAAAGAAATTCAGGTTCTCAAAAGAAATTATTGATGTCATCAAGGCTTGTATAACTGATCCATGGATAGCACCGCTTATAAATGGAAGACCCAGTGGCTTCTTCCAAAGCTCCAGAGGACTGAGGCAGGGATGCCCTCTCTCCTTTTTTATATATAATAATGGCCGACACCCTAAGTAAAGCACTGGACAAAAAAAGCGAGAAATAATCTTAACTGGCCTGCAAATCTCTAAGGGAATTAAAAGTATCAATCACTCCCTGTTTGTTGATGATACTCTCTTGTTGGGAGGTGCCTCATAGATAATTGCTCAAAGATTTAAAAAAATCATTGATAATTTTTGGGAGGTCTCTAGGGGCCTCTTAAATAATGCTAAGTGCAGAATATATGGTTGGAAAACCTCTTCTCGAACCATGCAAAGAATATCACAAATTCTTGAGATCCCTATACAAGAAAGTTGGAACCATTTCTACTACCTTGGACTACCCATATCCAAAGAAAATCTGAAGGTAGATTTGTGGAGTACACAAATTGAAAAAATGAAAGAAAAGATTCAAAAATGGGGAATGATGTGGCTGAACATGGCAGGCAGGGTAATTCTAATTAAAGTTATGCTCATGGCGCTTCCAATATATCAATATGCTACAATTTTGGCTCCGGCTAATGCACACAAGCAAATGGAACTAATCATAAGAGGCTTCCTCTGGCAGGGAGGGAAACAAGAGAATTAAAAAATCAGTTTGGTAAAATGGGAGCAAGTAACTCTGCCTTATGATAAAGGAGGCTTATCTATAAGGTTGCCTGGCTTGATGAATATTGCTCTAGGGATTAAAATCATATGGAGAATGATTACAGGCAAGGATAGCTGGTGGAAAAAAACTCTAACTTCAAAATATATGAACCATCCAAGAACAAATCTGTTGTCCGAAAATGTACCAATAAGACCGTGCACGCAAGTCTAGAAGCTTGTTAAGAAAATGATACCAACAATCAGCAAATACATCTCAAAAATGAGAGGTAATGGCAAAAACTTCAAGGTATGGGAAGACAGAATTATGGGGAAGGGTCCTTTAAACATTCTTGCAAGCCATGAAGACATTCAAAATTGGATGGAGGACAAAGGAATTACAACTCTTCACTCCATTTCTCATTGGGAAAATCGAATTTGCCAAGAGTGGTATAGTCCAGGTATCCCTCCAAATCTAAAAAGACAATGGGGCAGCCTACTGCACCACCTTAAAGGAGCAGCTCTAATGAGCATGGAGGAGGAAGGAGGAGGAAGACACAATAGTATGGGACCCGAATGGAGGAAACAACACATTTAAGACGGGATATACAGCTCTACAAGCACAACAAAATCAACAAGACCGGGCTCCTTAGAAGTCCATGTGGAAAATTGAAAGTCTCCCAAAAATCAAAATTTTCATTTGGACCCTGCTAAAAGGGAAAATACTCACCGCTGAAAATCTCAAGAGAAAAGGTTTCTTTGGCCCGTCAAGGTGTCCGATGTGTTTAAAGGAAAAAGAATCTATTCAACATCTCTTTCTTGAGTGCACTGTCACTAAAGAATGTTGGAAGCTACTAACCAGTACTCTGGAGGTTGAACTAAATTTCTCCATAACTTTCAATGAATTCTTCATAGAATGGAAAAAACATATCCCTACTCGACAAAGAACAAGACAACCATTAAAAGGTTTTGGGATAGCCTTCCAGCTGTCCTCTACTAGCAGATATGGCTCTCAAGGAATAAAAGCATCTTCAAAGATCAGGCCCCAAAAATTGGGAAGATGTTGTCAAAAACATGGGGACTTACCTCTGAATTTTTAAATATAAAGGGAACAACAGCAATTGACAATAGTCTTCTTCAACAAGAAGAAAGGAACTGGATCAGCAGGGCGATAATAAGAAATAATGGTAATAAAAATCTCAGGGAGAGACCTCCAGCGCAGAATTGGAAAATCAGATTAAATGAGGAAGAGTTCACAACTTGGAAAAGAAAGCGAAATAGATTTTGCCTCTTCTTTGACGGGGCCTCCAAAAATAATCCGGAAAGAGCAGGGGTTGGAGGCATCATAAAATATTCTCGAGGACAAAGTTGATCTCGTATGAATGGGGTCTGGGAGAAACCTCAAATAACAAGACAGAGGCTTACAGTTTGTTAATGGGATCCAAGATCCTTAAAAAAAGAGATCAAAGACCCAATAATTTTGGGGGATTCGGCAATCATTCTTGAAGCAATGGCCAGCAAGAGAAATCCATCAAATGCAGCCATGAACAGGATTCTTAAAAAAAACAGGAACAATCTGGCAAGTTTGGGCAATGTCACACTCAAGCACATTTTGCGTGAGAACAATAGCTCTGTGGATCATTATGCTAACATGGCAATTGCCAGAATGGAAGGAGAAGTAAGAGAAAATAAGGAGGTTTATCATAATTCGATTCCATAGTTACTGTCCAATCAATGACTATGATAAAAAACACATTTTTCCAAACAAATCTGAAAATCAAAAAGAGGCAGATTCGCAGGACCATAGCAAATCATTGCAAAGGTATATCAACAGCTCAAACAGCATGGAGGTCTCGTGACTTCTATCAAAAAATCCTGAGAAAATCAAGGCTCAGTCATAGCCCGAAGTTCAAGGATGTACAGCCACTTATTCCTTTGCAGATATGCATGAATCGCAATTTTCATGATCACTATCTACCTCTTCTACCTTCTTTAAATTACGAGCCCTCCATTTCCTTACGCATACGCAGATCTCTCAATGCTAACCTCGCAGCCTCTGCTTTGCACTTACCTCCTTGGCCCTTTGATCGCATAACCCAGCTGAGAATCCTGGACTTTTCTCTTAACAAGTCAACTACAAATTATCAGTGCTACAATTCCTCTCCCTTATGCGCGCAGACTGTTGTCAATGCTCTGCCCAAATAGCTGGACATACATCCACTGTGTCGTAAGAATATAGAGGATGTGCGCTCCACCGAATACGCTGTCATCATCTCAATCATTCAACAAGCCAGCATTTCAGTCAAGCTCCGCACTGGTGGATTATTACAGCCCTTATCAACAGCTCAAAGAAGGAAAATAAGACATCCATACTACAGAAAGCGGAAGTGGTGTCATTTGTTCAAGGGAAGTGAAAACCTTTTAAGGTTCTGCACAAATAGGAACTTTAGGAAGCATTATAATATCGCAGAGAACCAAACTACAGCAATGGAGTTTAACCCGGTGGAGAAAGCAGCCCAAAATGACAGTTGCACCACTTACAAAGCAAATAAATTCATGATTGGCAAACTTAAAGAAACAATCCAAGATCTTAGATCTAAAATGAAGATAGAGATCAACTATCAAAAGATGCAATTTGAGAGTCAGAAAGATGAAATTATCGCTCTCAAAAACAAATGTGTTCATCTGGAGGAGGCTGTTACATTCCTCAAAAACACCACACTAAGCTAGGAGGGAGAAAACTCAGCATATCAGGGCAACAAGCAGAGGTCTCAGGAAGAACACTCTGTAAATCAATACTAATCAGCTATCGAGTTTTCTAAAGGTCTCTAAGTAGTATGTTATGTAAGTGTATCTTGTTACTGTTTCAGTTTGTAAGGCAATATGCCAGAATAGTTTTATGCTCCTCTAGAATTTTGGGAATCAAGCATATAGGCTTCAAGGACTGTGTTCCCATCATCTCCTCCTATGGCTTGACTCCAGACAATCTCAAATGTAATAGGAGCTAGCTCCTCCCTCTCTTTTTGGAAATATAAAATTCAACCGATCTTGTCCACCAAAAAAAATCATGCCATATCTTTGAATTGTTTTTTTATTCTAACATCTACTATTAAAAATATGCACTGTTTTTAGCATTGTTTTTTATGTGGGACAGCAGATAGATCAAGAACATCTCAACCCCATTGACTCCATATAAGGCACGGGACATAAACTAGAGTTGCCAGGGGGCATTTAGAGATTCCTCCCTGGGCTGATTAGGGGGTGTTGAGACTAAATAGCAAGGGCTTGGACCAAGATGACAGTAGGTCCCTGTTGTGTGTGTCCATCTAGCAAGACTGCCAGGACCTAACAACCCTGCTAACAAGATCGTTAACAGTCTCCTAAACATTGAAGGGTATCCCCTAGCTATATTGCAAATTCGTCACCATTCTCCCATTCTTAAAAGTTGAGGTAACATTGATAAATCACTAATATCATTATGGTAAGAATGGAAGAAACACCAAAGAAGAATATAAAACTAGTACAAATTCCAAGCATCAATTAAAAAACAAAGATTAAAAAAAATAAAAAATAAAAAAATCACTCAAATGATGTTTCATGATAAAGGAATGCATTCACTTCATCCTCAAGGGTTTTTCATTAAAGAATGGCATATTAACACAAACTAAGAATTAGGTGTTACACTTGTCATACAAAAACATAAAATAAAACATAGTCCACCGTCAACTGTAAGCTAAACATCAAATTCCCCAGGCCAATGAAGAGTGATATACTGCGATCATAAGCACAGGCTATCCATTTGGTCAACCTAACTTAATTGATGCTTTGAAAAATCTCCATCTATAGACCTCATGCAAAACAGGTCGTAACCACTAAGGGGAACAAACTCCGATACTTCCTTCTGCTGGGTAGAAATATTTTACCTGGGCGAGCAATAGCTAGAACGATCCCAGGAAGACCAGCTCCACTCCCCACGTCCACCAACTTCAATTTGACACCTTCTATTGTTGGGAAATTATTTTTATATGCATTTTCTATGATAGGAAGAAGTGCAAGTGAGTCTTCCACGTGCCTCTCCATTACAGCACAACGCTCAGTAACTGCAGTGAGGTTCATGCGCTGTCAAGTTGAAAAACAAAACAAACAAGAGTAAGCCCAGGCTCTTTAAGACAATGTCTCTAGCCCTTAACACCACGCATTATAACTTAAAGAAGCATACAACGTTGTCCACTTCACTTTTTAGTATTTAAATATTGAATGGTGGACTTAATAATACTTGTGCATTTATTGCAACAATTGGAAGCCATAATCCCCATTAGACTTCACAAAGGCAATGCCCATCAAAATAAATAAAGGCACAACTTTTTTAAGTCATACAAGAGCATCTTTATTCTCGGGGGTAGCATAAAAATAGGCATGCTTGCGAAAGTCATTAGAGACATAATTTTTTAGCAGCATGTAGATATTAATAAACATGATAGTTGTTTTACGATGTTGGGTATTTTGAGTAGATCGGTAAATAAAATGGAAGCATAGACAGTTACCTTTCGTGTAGATAGTAATCTTTGAGCTGGGTAGAGAAATTGGTGAGAGATAGCATTTAATAAATAAGAGATTAGCGAAAAGGCACGGTCTCTGTGCTAGAGCAAATTTGTCTTTGTGACTGTGATTGAAGTGCATTTTATGTTATTGTTTTATTGTTCCACTTAGTGGCACAGTTTTGATATCTTGGGAAAAGTAGACAGGCTAACTTTAAGAAAAGGTCAAATTATAAATTTCTAGGATCAGCTTCAGCCATACCAAGACCTTGACCAAAGGGTTGTGTCACATAGAAACAGAGAAAATGACTCTCCATCATATGGCAAAGAAAACAAAGTTGAAGATGTCGAAAGACAAATTTCTATAGTACCCACTCAACTCTGCCAATGAATCTTACGCTTGGGTTTTTTGAAGTGGAATATAAAATAGTTATTAATGAGGAAGTGTTGAAGAGAATCCAGAAGCAAATAGGAGGTTACAAAGTGCTGAATGAAAGGGTAATTATTAGGCTCAAGTACAGGGGAAAATTGAAAGATAATATTTTAAGATGAAAGGATATGATGAGGAGGCATTCAGGTTTTAGGTTATGACGGTAGACAAGCAGGTTAGACAAAAGATCACAAGTAGCCAGGTTGGTTGGATAGAATAAATTGACCACCATCAAAAGCGTAAGTAGCTCGCAAGTTCCCCCTTTACCTCATAAATAAGCAGCTTCCCAAACGAGAATATTCTAATTGTAGGCAACACTGATTCTAAGAGTAGAGTTACAGATGAGGCAGCCTTTTCGAAACTAGTTTGCAGATACTAAATTGTATGCCTCGCAGATTACATAGCCATAAATGCAAGGGAGTCAAATTGTGGACCTTTTTTCCAGACCATTTGGAGAAATTCCGAAAATAAAATATGTTCACTTGACAGAAGATCAAAAACTGTTGTATATGGAGTGAAGTTTCGTAGGGCCCTTTGAACTGGAGGTCCTTGATGCAGAAGCATCCCATTTGTTACTAGTATTAGCATAAAAATGGGCATGCTTCTGAAAACTATTTTTATAGACATGATTTTTGGCTCGAAGATTCTAATCAATAGAGAATTTTGCTGCATTTAATCAATGTGAACAACAATAGAGCTCAAAACCATATTGGTATGGCAGAACAGTTTAATGGTTTCGAACTTGTGAACTCTGTTGAAAACACCCTGAATTTAGAATTAATCATGAAAACAAATACCTGGTTCCAATCAAGGAGAGTGTTGACAAAGAGCGAGGTCTGTTCCTGCTGTTTCATACTCAGTTTGTCGAGCAAACACGGCCTGTGTTGGCCATTCCTCTGTTCTTCGAAATTATGAGTGGAAATTTTAGATGTAATACCTCTCCTGTACGAGAAAGAACTGGCCTTTCTAGCAGTGCAGCATGCACGTGAATACGAGTAGAGTTGGTTTCTCCCCACGCTCCATAACAACAATTTCGTTGTCCCTGATAATACTGCACATGAACACAAATAACCCATTTTGGCGGGCCTAGATGTCAAAGTAGGATATATATATGTGTGATCAAATTCGTTGCACAATGTTAACCCATGTGTACGTAATTAGACGTGTAAAATATTTTGTATTTTTTTAATGAAGTGCTAATTAGTTGGTTTATATGAGTTTAGTTTCTATGAGAGGGATGAAAATTTGAGGGGATGGTTCAATTTTCATGGGGAGGAGTCGTAGGTTGAAACCACAAAATTATTTCATGGGTTTTCCAAGCTTAACTAAACCTACAAACCTGCACATTGTTATTGGTATTGATCTAACTTCACTTTAGCTACCCACAATGATATAGAATTTACTACAAAGATATAAACTTTATAGAATCAAATCATTGTGTAGAAATTAATTACTCATGACATCAAAGGATTTATGTGCTTTTTAAATATATCATATTGTAAATTTTAAATCTTATTATTATGTTAAAAATTATTATTTATTAGTAGTATTAAGTATATTAATATTATTTTACGATCATGGTGTTAAAATATGTGTCAACCAAGGAGGGGTGGAGCTTGTCACCTTGTCACTTTTCATCACATTTAAGAAGGGGATGGCGTGGTTACCCCGCTCCATGTAGTCATACATGTTAATCGTCATACCTTCCCTTCACATTATGGAAGTTTGTATTTTGTCTACGAGCTCTTAGTTTGTTAGTTGTTGCCCTATAGCCTTTGTGACATTCTCTTGTCGCAAGTGGAATATTTCCCCCACGACACTGCCTTTGCGGAAACCTTGTTTGTCTACCACAGCCCTGTGTTCTTTTGTAATCCCTATGGCACACTTCTGATATAAGAGGGATATCTCTCCCATGGTGTTGATGTTGTGAGAATTCAAGTGCTCAATGGTCTTGATTCTTTGGAAGCTGATCTTCAATACATGCACTTGGTGTTGATCCTTGGCACATGGAGCAGGGCAATAATAGTTGAAGAGGCTACTTTTGGGACATCAACAATGGCAACAGCAAGGGGCAAAGTTGAAATGGGAAGCAATTAGTGAGGATACAACTTTCGTCTAAAGCAGTTCCAAGCTTGGTGGGAAGATAATTGTGGGGTAATTTGTTTTATGTCCAATCTCTGTAGTTTTTTTAGTTTGTTAGTCTTTGTGTGGTGGACTCTAGTTCATGTTTTACAGAGTGTATAGATGGTGTGTATTAGCATTGGTGTGTCAGGGATTCCATATGTTGGACCCTGCCTGGAGCTCTTCTTTGTTTGTTCATCCTCTGTCACACATCACTAAACTAAGTTTTAGATCTTCCTGACAATTGTGTGCTATTTTTTTGTTAACATTTTTTGGGTCATCATCTACTTGTTTCATCAGTCTTCCCTTATACTAGGGGATGTCTTTAATCTAGCCTCTCCTATCTTAAAGTACCATGATTCACCAACAAATGCATTGTCATTGGGGTCTAGTGGTAGAGGCCCTTAGGATTGACCCTGAGCTCAATCCTAGGCTTATAACAATGTAACCATATTCCATTCGTCCACCCCTCGGAAAATCTACGATGAAATTTGCCAACTCGAAGCCTTGACTACAAATGACTGTCAAGCATACTTTGATTCTGAGATCTGAGACGAAGTAGCTAATTGGGTTCCTTACCCTCGACATACTAGGGGATGACGTAGTCAATATCTTTACTCCATAACCCTTTAGTGGCAAATGAAGACACTCTTAGACATGGTCCTGAAGGAAAAGCATGAGAACCACAATGATATTATCTCTTGTTTGAATGAAATTCAGCGAGTCCAATGTTAGCAACATTCTTGTCTCATTAGCTTAGATGCTTGTTTGGTCCACATAGAGGGTCATCTATAATGTAGCCTTATGCCTCTAACTCTAATAACCAAAAGCATTGTTGAAATTGTAGCAAGAAAAAGTCTCAATTTTGACTTGTGCCTTAGTCAAATTGAGTAAATCAAATTTCCACTTCAGCAGGACAACTTGGAGGCAATTAACTTGTGTGACATGGCCTTCTCACTCAGTTATTTCAATAAATTCGAGTTAGGGGGCTTGGAGTTTAGTCATGCATGTGTTGATTGCTAAATTTTAGCAATTAGTTGGGTTATTGTCAACTATACTCAATTAACTCACCTCTAAATATTGATAGAGTCAATTGAAGGTCAATTGAGTAGTTAAGACTCTTGTTAACTCACTGACCTCTTAATTAACTAGTCAATCAGCGAAAAATAGACATAGTCATGCATGGAATTCGAATTGCCTAGTTGAGGTTGAGGAAAAGGCATGTTTGTATTTATATTTGTATATTGTTGTTTGTACAATGATTTTGCACTGAGTAGGTGATAAATTCTTGAAGCTATTGCAAAAGGAAATAGGGAATTCTCTTATTTTTTAGGGGCTAATTCCTCTAGGATTGCGCAAGGAAATAGGAGCTTGGTTGAGGCTTGAATTGGTTAAGTGTTTGCTAGAGAAAGTTAGGAAGCAAGAGAACAATATTGCAGTGCAGGGTGTGCTTCAGAGTTGAAGAAGTCATTATAATAGTTTATCTTTTCATCTGAATTAATGCAAAGCAACATAGGGATTTTTCACAATTGGGTTCCCCTAGAAATCACTATGTACTTGTGTTTTTATTTATTGCATGTCTATGCATGTTGTTTTAGATTGTAATTTCCATTCAGTAGATTAGTAGAGTAGAATTGTGTCTCTTGTTTTCAGTTCAAAATCTTGAGCAGTTGCAATTTCTATTAAATTTCTACATGGTATAGGAGCCAGGTTACATTAGAACCAATATTTCGAATTTGTCCCTCAGGAATTTTGAATTTGTAGCTTTAGTGTAGCAACTTTTCTTCATATTCGGGAGAACGTCTTTCAACGAATTGAGATTGGAATATGCCCTAGAGGGTAGCTTGAATTTCATAGCCTAGAAGGATAAAATGGAAGCAATGCTTGATGATAATGGTTTGTTAGAATATGTTAAAACTGACATTGTGAAACCCCGGTAGTCTAATGCACAACAACTATCCCAGTGGGAGAAGGATGTCGCAAGAGCTAGAAGGATTGTCCTAGAGGGTGTGAGAGACCACATAGTCTTGAAGTTACATGATAACGAGACTCCATTTGTAATGTGGAAGACCCTCACTAATCTATTCGAAAATAATAGTGATGCTAGAAAACTTGGGTTGATGAAAAAATCGAGGATTGAAGACAAATGGTATGGTGTAGTCTTCTGCAACGGGAAGGCCTACCTCAAGCATTTTTCTTTAGGTCAGATCAAGCATATTGGTGTCAAGATCGAGAGCATCTACAAATTGGAGGAAAATGTTGTTGGGAATAATACTGAGAGGGGGAGGGGGGTGAATCAGTGTTTACAAATCAATAACTTTTTCCATTTCATAATCAGAGTTATATCAGCTACTTCAGTGAAGGGAACTCACGTGTGCACGCATCTGTTCTTAAGGCAACCAACGTATATCTAGTGAACTTTTGATTAAGTTAATTCATCATATGTTGATATTTAATCAGTGCATCAATACTTTATTAAACATTAAAGAGTAACAATGTGCACTAATAATAGAATAAACCATCACACATAAGCAACACACATGAACACCAAGATTTAAGGTGGAAACATAATGCGGGAGAAAAACCACCTATTGTTGTTGTCTCTGTCTTCTTTTAATATAGAAAATAATTTGTTTACAATCTTATATTGGTGTAGACTCATACCAGTACGCAGGCACCCACCTGTAGAAGGCTACAACCTTCTCTCATTCTCGAGCTTCTACTGGAAGGGAGCTACAACCTTCTCTCATTCTCGAGCTTCTACTGGAAGGGAGCTACAACCCCCTAGCTCTTGTACTAACTAACATGTTTACTAGTACGTAGGTGTCGACCTATAGAAGGCTACAACCTTCACTCATTCTCCAGCCACTACTAGAAGGAAGCTCTATCCCCCTGATCAAATCACCAGCCAAACTAGTAGGAAGCTTTGACTTCCTCACTGAAGGCTCCAACCCTCAATATCCTCCAGGGACCACGTTTCATAAATTTTCATACTGGATGTTCCTGGTACACAACAACACACTATGAAAGCCACATTTCATCAAATTTTCATACTGGACCCATATGTAACATTAAAGCTCAAAATCAATCACCACTACAATACATACATCAAATACATCTACATCAACCAATCACTGAAACTCAATCATCAATCTCTGATATAACTACAACCCAATCATCAATCTCTGAATCAACCATAACTGAATCAATCAATCACTGAAACCTTTGATATATTGAATCAAACAATCATTGAACCTCTGACACAACTGAATCAACCATTCACTGAAACCTCTGATGTACAGAATCAAACAATCATAACTGAATCAGCCATTCATTCAAACTTAATCAAATTCAACCAATCAACTCGAACAAACAGATCATTGTAACCAGTACACAGATCTAAACCCAAAACACTGCATCAACAACCAAAACCATCTGTAACATCAAAAGTCATGTGTCAAAATGTATACTCTCCTTCAATGAAGACAACCTGCGTGTATACGCTACTTCCTTTAGCCCAACCTGTGTATACCTCTAAAGTTATTGAATCATAAAACCTTTGAACCACATTTGTACCAACTAGTAACAATATGAAGATCTACTATCAAATTACAGATATCTAAATAGACAACAACAAAGATCACCCTTCTCACTTAATCAATCAATCAATCATACTCAATCTCCTTATGCATTCAGTTCTACTTTCAGATCTAATAAGACATCATGGGCAGACAATGGTAGAATAGTAGCACTGATCAGATAGATCAGTCATCTCTGAACAATAGGCTTTTCTTTTGCATACGCTACTTGGAAGTGTCGAACCAGCGTGTATACGCACCTTCACCAAGGCGAACCAACGTACAGATCTGCAGATAAAAACTTATAACTTCGCAGTTATTCCAATCTTCATATATACCCATATCATAGCATTTAAATCACAAATCATTTGTTAGCACTCAGATCTAGCCTATCCATTATCAGATCTCATAGTGATAAGTCATTACAATCTTGATCCATCATTAGATCTCATCCATCACCAAACACCCAGGTGCATACTTTGTCCAATTCAAGCAAAGCATCAGAAACTCATAACATGCATAATTGCTTTTGATCTAATACTTCATAAGATATTCATTACTTGCACCCTTATCCCTTTGATCTTCTCCCCCTTCTAGAGTTTTAGCCTTTCTTAATACCTTGGACCAAAACAACACTTATAACCTATGGTATTCTTAGACAGGGTCAAATAACCGTTATTCCGCTCAATATTGTGGGCTAATACCATTGTATTAACCCTTGGTATTCTTCACTCTTGATTTTTCTTGATTTTCCAACCCATACACACTTTTCCTCTTGTGAAAGTGCATGCATACATATACGCTCTTTTTGTTTTGTGAACCTGCATGTATACGCTCGTTTTGTACAGTGAACCTGAGTATACAACTTAACTACCTGAAAACGTCATTTTTCTTCAACTTCGTGATTTTGATATGTAGTCCTTTGTTCCAACATCCTATTCTTCTGTACGATTGCCCCATTACCTTTGAATTGACTTGTTATAATGTGATTTGTCGTCATACATCACTTCTGAACTACCTTGCATTTTGTCACATCTGTAAACACAATTGCCATGCATTCTGTCACATCCTATTTATACTTTTATCAATTAGTTCATTCATCAAATATCAAGGACAACACATACTAGAAATCTCCCTGTATCAAACCTTTGACATTATTCTCTTCCATCATTCTGTCACCTCTAACTTGTAGATTCATCTTGTTCCATCATTATGTCATCTAGTTGCCATATACTTGTTCTGCTACAGGTGGGTTGCCATCAAGTACAACACATGCATCATAATGCCAACAATCTCCCCCTTTGGACTTGATGGCAACCATGTTGGTGTTGATTACTTCAAGCTGTAGAATCTATTAGATATGTCAAGCAACACCAAGATACTCTCCCCCTCTGACATCAAGGGAAAGGGGCGGACCAAGATATTCTCCCCTTTTGAGATCAAGGGCAAAGGGTTGACCAAAATGAAGACTTCCATATCTGAATAGCTGAATATGAACATTGATCATGCTCCCCCTAGGCACATGTTGAATTCTCTGATTGAACTTCCCCTTTGTACATGCTGAGATGCGCTAAATCATTCATGCTCCCCCTGAGCACATGCAGAGTCTGCAAAAATATTTTCCAAAAGAATAAAACGACTCTATAACTCAGTTATGTGAGTATGACCTTCCTATCACCAATGACTTATACATACATCAATCTCCCAACCAAGTGGGGATATACCAAATTTGACTCATCTACCTAACCAAGTGGGGATATACCAATTGTTTATACATGACAGAAATATAGCAATTACTACATCATCCTTCCCATGCATAGTGGGGTACAAATTACATCATATGATAAAAAAGGACCCACTAAAAGACTATGACATACAGAGACATATTATTACATCATGGGTCTTTATATGACCAAAGATCTAAACAAGACCATGATAGTCATCAACAACTATCATACACCATATATATGATTTGCACCATAAGCAACTGTCAACAACATTCAAACCAACAACCTGTATATGTCCATCATCAGTTCCCAAGATATGACAATGTAAATATCATCAACTTGTGACAAAGTATGTCACATATAGATATCAACTCATCCTCTTGATCTCATCAAGATCAACTTGCTTCGTTTCCTTAGTAGAAAGAGCCTTATCATAACCTTCCATGAATCAACTCAACATATGTCATATCTTCAAGTAGTGACACAAAATCATTCACATCATATCATATGTATGTGAAAACACCATAGTCATCATTTATGATCCTAACATCATCATCAAGAACTGCATGATCTTTCCACAAGAACCTTCAATATATCAACCATGTATCATCACTAGAAACATCTCACATCTGATAAGCATCATATGTGAGTACCAAACCTATCATCATAAAGTAAGGAGTCATCATCATTATGTGACTAAGTAAGCCATGTTTCTAAATATCCATGTCTTCAAATAGATATCAGACCTGCATTAACACCATTCTCTTGGCCAACCAACGATATTTATCAATATGAAACTTTAAGTAATCATCCATGTATCCAACATAATGTGTATCCATCAAGGAGATAACAATATGTATCTAGCAAACCATGAGCTCATATTATTTGTCAAGATTTCTTGATACCATCGACAACAACAATCCTCAACCATGTGAGAGCCAACAACTATAGGAATCTTCATCCATAACTGCACCATATGAACTTTATGCATCTTTGAAGGCGTGATGACAACAACATAAAAGAAATGACACTTATCAAATAATGAAGTTGTGTACTCAAGCTTTGTTCTTCTTCTTGTCCTTATGAAGATCACCATGTAAGCAATATACCATATATGCATCAAAAAAGAGTCATCCATAATCATCCATAAATACGATCATTGATAAGAATCGTTATGTACCAAAGACACCTAAACATAATGCCAACAATGCATTATTAGAAGCATCACATATTCTCCCCCTAAACTTGAGCCAATTGTTCACTGTCAAATCTGATCATTGCATATATCAGTAAGATTCATCAAAGCATCATCACCAACTAGTTATACATCAAGTCATCAACACTTATGAGGGTCAAAATCACTTCTAAGTAACATTCACAGACCGTAGTCATCAATCATCTAGACAAAAAAGATAATTGATAATTGTTTGAACTCTATCAGACCCCTTTTCTGAGTCTGTCCCATTGCTTCTTCATCAAACCAACATATACGCGGTTGAGCAGCTTCGAACTCGTGTATATACGTGACTTGTCTTCATGATAACTGCATATGAGAATTAGAATACTGAAATTTCATACTTCAAGTTCCTCTTGAGTCTATTCTGTCTATATACTGAGCTATGCCACATATTTCTAACTGTACTTCCTTCATCTTCCATACCTTGGAGTGTGTTGATGTTTGCTCCTTTTAGTATGTTGGCCAAATTTTGCTCCTGCATTTTTTTGCTATATACCCAAACTTGTTACAAGCATAACATCTTATATGTTTCATATTCCCTCTATAGTAGTCAATGGCTTTGTGACCAAACATATTGCAAGAAAAACAATATCCCTTAAAGTACCTGGAAGCTGATGATCTTTGTGTGTGACGGTTATTAGCTTGAACCATTCTACTTCTGCATCTAGCTGCAACATGTCCAAAATTATGACATATAAAACATTCAACATTATTCATCAGAGGAAAGAACTGATTATCACTTCCATAGTTAGGAGTAAATGATTTTCTTTGAAGACTTCCTTTTCTTGGTTGTTGATGAGGTTGACCTCTTATCTCCTTATTGAGCATTTCAAATTTTGCATTAGAGTTCCTTGCCTCATCTTGTGAGCTAGATTCACCTTCAATAGTTTCATGAAAACCAAGACCATATTTGATGATAGGAGACCTTTGACTACTAAGAATATTATCCAAAATCTTAGTACTACCTTGAAATCGTAATAGTTTATCCTTTTCTTCTAATTTGTCTTTTAAGATATTCACTTCAACCTGATACTGCTCTTCCTTTTCCAGATATTGTTTCTTCATGATTTCTTCAGCCTTTCGACCTTCTTCCACTTTTTTCCTTAATTTGAGAATCTAAGTTTCTTGTTCTCATCTGCTTGCGGTAGTTCTTCATTATGCTTATTTGAATTTTCAAGATCTTCTTTAGAGAGACCATCTTAGCTTCAAGACTTTTATAGTAATTGGATCTTTCTATAAGTTTCTTGATTGTTGTATCCTTTTCATTTACTTCATTTCTCAATGATGTCAGTTCATCCTGCAGCCTTTGACATTGATCTTCCTTTTCCTTGTATTGCTTCCTTATTTTGTTTCCTTCCTCCAACTGAGCTTTTAACCCGATAACTTCTTCTTTGTAGGCACATTTCCTTTTGTCAATTAGATCTTTTTGATCTCTAGTTATGTCTGTGAGATTCTTAAATTATGTCTCTATTTGATTTCTTTCTCTTTCACCCATCAGAGAAAATTTAGTTGTTTCGCTGTCACATTCATTATCTTCAAATGAACATAGAAATGTATCACCAGAGGACAACAAATTCGTACCTGATAATTCTTTTGCTTGTTCATCTTCATCCTGAGGCAATTCTGAATTTGAAGAGTTGCTTACACATAATGGTCAATCCTCTCTCCCATTGTCACAGTTCCTTTGAGATGCCTTCTTCTTTTGAGGTGCTTCCTTCTTTTGCTTCTTTCCCATTGTTACTATGAATCTCCTTCAAGCGATCAAGCTTCTGCCAAAGGACCTGCTCTGATTCCAATTGTTGGGAATAGTACTTGGGGGGGGGGGGGGGGGGGGGGGGGGGGGCGGATGAATCAATATTTACAAATTAATAAAATGTTCCATTTCATTAGATTTATATCCGCTACTTCAGTGAAGGGAACACGCGTGTGCACGCAACTGTTCTTAAGGCAACCAATGTATATCCAATGAACTTTTGATTCAATTAATTCATCATATGTTGATCTTTAATCAGTGCATCGACACTTTATTAAATAGTAACCATGTGCAGTAATAATAGAATAAACCGTCACACATAAGCAACACACATGAACACCAAGATTTAAGGTGGAAACCCAATGCGGGAGAAAAACCACTTATTGTTGTTGTCTCTGTCTTCTTTTAATATAAAGAATAATCTATTTACAATCTTTTATTGGTGCAGACTCATACCAGTATGAAAGCACCCACCTGTAGAAGGCTACAACCTTCTCTTGTTCTCCAGCTTCTACTAGAAGGGAGCTACAACCCCTAGCTCTTGTACTAGCCGATATGTTAACTAGTATGTAGGCGCCGACTATTACAAGTCTATTTGGGCACATCACTCCCAACATTCAGATCAGTACAATTAGGGCTCATCAAACCCTACTTAAGTTGTTACATGCCCTAGACAAGTCATCAAATTGAATGCTTCCATCCATGAAAGTTTCCTAGCTTGAAACCCTGCTGAAATGCCTCTGTGGGGCACCAACGCACCCTTGGTCAGGGGTAATTGCGTTGCAGAGCAGATAGGCCCATTCAGGCCTACACTGCAGTGCACTTAGGCCCTCTTTGAATTGCGTTGGGCGAGAATGAGCAAAATTGACATTGGATTATGGGAATATTCTGTGATTCTAGAGCATTCTATAAGGATTCCCAGCGCTTATCTCATCCTATGAGATCAAATTTGGATAGGTTATGGATCAGTTATCCCTCTATCCTCTCATCCCTTTCTCCATGGAAACTAACTCCAATTTTGGAAAACCAGTCAATGCCCAATTTATGACATAACCACCTGCATTTCCCTGTAAATTAACCACTCATCATAGTGACTTTGTACCAATCTAAGTCTCTAGTGAATAAACTGCTCCTACGGAAAAAGTTGTATAACCTGAGGATGAAAGATGGAGACTCGGTGACAAAGCATCTGAAAGCATTTAATACTGTGGTAAATCAGTTAGCATCGTCGATATTAAAATTTCAGATGAAGATAAGTGCATCAGTTTGTTGTGTTCTCTACCAGATTTGTGGGATAGTCTGGTTATTGTAATAGGTAGCAATGCAACTGCTGTACAGTTTGACGAAATAGTCTTGTCCTTACTGACGGAGGAGATGAGACAGAAAAATATGGAGAGCTAGAATGGTGATGCCTTATCAGTACGAAGACGGTCCCAAAACAGAAACAAAAATAAGTCATCGAGTGGGTATCTAAATCTAGAGGGAGATCTAAATCTCCAGGAAAATCTGTAAAGGTGGTGTGTTGGAAATGCGGAAAGGAAGGGCACTACAAAAGGCATTGTAAATCTAAAGCTCATAATAAAGGAAAGGGTTCTGATGATGCTCCTTCTGCAGAGGCGAAAACCACCTCAGATGAAGGTGGGGATGTGTACTTGGCTTCTTCAAGTACACATGTAGATCACGAGGCATGGTTGATTGATTCAAGTGCATCCTTTCACTTCACTCCCCATATAGAGTGGTTCTGCGAGTATGAGAAATACGATGGTGGTGATGTCTTCTTAGGGGATGATAGGAAGGCTAGAATCATTGGCTGTAGAAAAGTAAAGTTGAAGTTGCAAGGTGGAAGGGTTAGAACACTTCTGGGTGTTCTGCATATTCCTGCACTGGCCATAAATCTGACTTTTGTAAGCAAGTTGGATGATGCAGGTGTAAAAACAGTGTTCGAGAAGGATACCTGCAAGATGGTTCGGGGAGCACAGGTATTGATGCTGGGAGTTTGGATTGGAACTCTATACAAGCTACAAGGTAGCACGGTTATTGATGGGTGCAACAGTTCTGTGGTTCCTGAAAGTGGAGCATAAAATCTAGTGGTCTCTGGAGAGAAGACCATGCTTTAGCATCAAAGGCTTGGACATATTGGAGAGAAGGGCCTTCAAATATTTCATGGTAAAGGTATGGTACAAGGTATGAGTAATAACTCTCTAGATTTTGATTTCTGTGAGAATTGTGTATATGGGAAGTAGAATCGGGTGAGTTTCCCCTCTAGTGGTAAGAGGGTGAAACATATATTAGAGTTTGTGCACAGTAATGTGTTTGGACCTGTGAAGGTCCCATCACTGGGTAATTCTGTGTACTATGTATCATTTATAGATGACTTCTCAAGGAATATATGGATATATTTCCTTAAGAAAAAGTCTAAAGTCTTTGACAGGTTTAAAGAATTCAAGGCTCTGGTGGAAAACTAGACATAGAAGAAGATAAAGGTGCTAAGGACAAATAACGGTGGAGAGTTTTGCAGTAAGGAATTTGAAGGATTCTGTAAGAAGTGTGGTATAGCACGACATAAGACTACTCCATACACACCTTAGCAAAATGGAGTTGCAGAAAGAATGAACAAGACGTTGATGGAAAGGGCAAGAAGCATGCTCAATGGTGTCGGGTTAGGACAGGAATTCTAGGCAGAAGCAGTGGAGACAACATGTTACTTGGTCAACATATCACCTTCATCAGCATTAGGGGATAAAACTCCACAAGAGGTATGGACTGGTAAGAAACCCTCTCTTTCATATCTGGGGGTATTTGGATGTGATGCATATGTACATGTTCCAAAGGAGAAATGAACCAAGTTGGATAGTAAATCTGAAAAGTGCATCTTTATTGGGTATAAGGATGGTTTAAAGGGTTA
>APFE030950817.1:1695-11788 GCA_000404065.3 Pinus taeda | reverse complement strand
TTCCACAAATGAGCAAGTTGCAGACATCTTCACCAAAGCGCTTGGAAGAGAAAAGCTTGAAAGATTCGGAACGATGCTTGGACTCACCAACATCCCTTGAGATTAAGGGGGTGAATGTTGACACCTAACCCGAAACGAATGGGTGAAGTGGACAGTCATCAAGAAGATGAACTGATCCATCATGTTTGTGTATATAAATGTGTATTAGCTAATGAATAAGACATCAGTTTTTCCCCCGCTCATTCTCGAGTTACCATGGCCTCACAGATTTGAAGAAAACTTTTGCTAGTGTGGATTAGGGTTAGGGTTACCTCACGCTCGTTCTTTTCAAAATTGGCTTACAACCAAAATGTGTGGATCGGATTATGGCGTGTGTCATCAATGTTAATTGTAATCATAAACTAATATCCTTCAAAATCTATGGTGCTCAAGCTCTCAAGATTGGCTACAATATCAACATTTCACATAGCTTCTTTGTCCACAACACGGTGATTATCGGTATGTTGTACCATCTCTTGTGACTTAGACTTTTTCACATTTTCAAAAAAATTGCTAATGCTACTGGTCATTATATAAATGCACCAAAATCTACCTTGTATCATAGTAATTGTGATTTGGATAACATTGTCTACATAAAAAACTTGATTGGTATAGATGCTAAATTGATTGGACATGGTATGAAATATTTGGGTTTCCATATTAAACCATGAAATTACATGAAACGTGATTGGAAATGGTTGGTATATAGATCTTACAAAAACATTTCTAGGTGGCAATACAGAAATCTTTCCCTAGATGGGCAAGTTATACATTGTACTAAACCAATTAGGACTATACTAGACACATCTCTACCATATTCCAACTGCTATCATCCTCTCACTAAACCAAGTCATGGCTAACTTTATCTGGGGAAATCATATAAAAAAAAAATCACCTTGCCAAAATTTCTAAGATCACTCTGCCTAAGGCCATGGGGGATGGGGAATTCTTGATCTTGGCAGTTTTGGATAGGCTTTACTTATTAAGTCTCTTTGGAGAGGCATTTTTGGTACTAGAACATGGAGCCTTGTCAAACAAAATACCTTAAGAATCATGATTTCACTTTATGGTTCTATAAATGCACCATTGGTGCCAAGAAAGCATCCTCCATCTGGCCCCGTTTCCAAAAGGTAACCAAGACCTTTTTGAAACATCTCGTTTGGAATATTGGCAGAAGCAACAATATTCTCATTGGAATTGATCGTCTTTTGGGTTATGGTGATGTTGACAACATCCCAAAACAACTTATTGTTTCCCTTAATAGAAGAGGCATTTTTTTTTCTAGTGTCAAGCCATTGCATTTTTTAGGGGTCCCCATCCTATCTGGAAGTCTACACTGGAATTGGGTTTACCTGTGGAACCTGGTATGGGAGCTCATAGTGACTAGGATGAATCAGCTAGGGATTTGTCTAATTGGAAATTAGAACAAGCTAATCTGGTTAAGGAAGATGCAGAATGACAATATTAATGTGGCCAATACATATCTTTCTCTCTGTTTAGGGGTTTCAAACCTGACTTGGGAACATATCTTATTTTCTTTCTAGAAAAACAAAATCCCCCCAAAAATTATACTTTTCACTTGACTGGTTTTTCATATCAAAAATCTACATGGAAAAACTTACAAAAGGAATATGAAAACAACAACCATATATTCCTCACCTGTCCCCTCACTACTCATCTAGAAAGTACTCTCTTCTCACTTAGGTTTCCAGTTTCATCAACATGCTTGCATAAAACACTGTCTAATATGGTCGAGAACTCAAAAGGCTAACTCGAAAATCATTCCTGCTATCATTTTTTGGCAAATTTGGAAGTGGAGAAACAACTACATTTTTCAAAATTGCATAAGGAATTTCAACTTAGTTTTAAACAACATTATCCCATCTTACACTTTATATGCCACTAAAAACATATGCAATAAAGTCCCTAGCCACAAGAAGACCTAAGTACAACATATATAGCCCATGGCTTTTTTTTATGGGGCTGCACAACAACAAATATGTGGACAATGTTTTCTAACATGGTGGCAGAGGAACGCTAAAGTTAAGGTAATGGCCTTATGGGGCCTCTTATGGTTCACTAACCTTCTGGATATTCCCTACATCCACATCCATGGAGATTCCAAAATAATTATTGAATATATTATGAGATCAACAAAATCAAAAATCCTTTATTCTTGGATGGTTGACAAGGATAGAAATGTTATGGATACAACATAACAATTCCACTATAAAGCATGTTGATAGGACATAGAACATGAATGCAAATGAATTATCAAAGAAGGGCTCAACAGGCTCAATTGGAAAAATGCACTCAACAATTTGTATAAACCAGAACAACTTTAATATTGAAAACTTCCCCTTGCCCTGGTAGCAGTAACTAATGACTAATGGATGACTGTTGTTATTTTTTGCTTTTTGAACTTGTTTACTTGGCCACTGGGCATAACTATTGCCTCTACTAAGATTGACTTGTAGCTGGATAAATTCCTATTTTAGTCTTTTCTATAGATGGTGTATAACTTAGTACCAATGTTATATGTTTCGCCTAGAGGGATTGCTCTATGAAGAAAGGTTTGGTAGATGAAGCCCCTGAATGATACATGATTCTTTTGTGGGGGTAATCTGTTTATGAACACACTGATGCAACACTTGCACTATCTGGATTCTAATCCTGCTTTACATGATCTCCATCCAATAATGCTGCATCATTGTCTGGTAGATGAAGCCCCCTAATGATACAGGATTTTCATGTGGGCGTAATCTGTTTCTGAGCAGACTGATGCAACACTTTCACTATCTAGATTATAATCTTGCTTTACATGATCTCTAGTCAATAACGCTACATTACTACACTACAGGATTGATTTGATGATGCGATCATGCATCTACCGGGAACTATCTATTTGTTGTTTCAGGAATATATCTTGAACAAAATTGTTTTCCTATCTAGTTTTCTTGTGGTATATGGACTATGGACTGTATTTTTCGGTTGTCTTGCGACATTCCCTTGTATTTTGGATTGGCCCATGAGGCTCATGTATTGAACACTGTATGACATATGTATCTCTCATTACTGATATCAATATAAAATTATATTTTTCCGTACTGAAAAAGTACAGTGAAATGACCCCTTATTCTTAAATGGAGAAACAATAAATAAAGAAATTTGTGAGAAATACAAAAGATTTCTTGTAATAATTCATACTAATAGTTTGATGTACAGTAAAAAAAAACATACAACAAAGAAAATGATAGTCGGCTCTATGATCAGATAAAACGAAGCAAAGAGCCGACGCAATACATCTCATTAAAATCTATGAGGCGACAAGGGCAGCAAAAAGTAGGGAACTAAGGCCATCGAAGTGTCCATTTCCGGGCTGGAAGATGATGATGCCATCGTTTCTGCTGCTGCATCTTCGCCCAGGAAGTTGATGGATCTGCGAGCAACACTTTAGATTGGAACCACATGAATTCTGATCTCATGGAGGTATTGTCTCAGCTCCCTGTCAGCTCCATAGTCTATGTGGCATTTTCACTTGCTTGTGCACTCACCAAATTTATATGTGGCATTTTCACTTGCTTGTGCACTCACCAAATTTATTTGGAAAGATTCATTAGAATCTTATGCATTAAAGTTAAAATAAACTACATTAGAGAGATTATGTTAAAAACTATAGGTTAAAAATATTATGGAAAAAATAAATTGATGTATGACTCAAATTTAAAGCCTTCATTTTTAATTAGGTAAAGTTAGGACTTGTGCTAAGTTTAAGTTTTTCTATTAATTCTTTAGTGTAATTGTTTCTTAGTGAAGCTCTAAATTGTAATTAAGTTATAAAATAATCTAGCAATGTTGAGGTTAATTGTCTAGATGAGTACTACGTTTCTAATGGTAATTAAGTTATAAAATAATCTAATAATGTTGAGGTTAATTGTCTAGATGAGTATTAAGTTTCTAATTGTTGTCTACTAGTTATATGGATGAACAAACAAAAAAAATAGAACAAAATTCAACAATTAAAAGTACATGCATTACATTTGGATATAAGTTCTCTGCAATTTAATTGAAATGATCAATAACTAGTTTTAGCTTTTAAAATAAAGTTATCAATACTAGTTTGATTTATTCAGATTAAAAATTACTATTTCATTTTTAAAATTTTTGAGTATAGCATCACTAATATAGAAAATTTAATTAAAATTTATTTTTTTAAAATAAAATTACTAATATTAAAATTATAATTCAAATACAGATTTTATAAGTATTTATTTTTATTTATACTGATGTTTAAAAATACTAAAAGTAATAATGATAGCCTTTACCATCTTCAAATAAGAATATAAATATAAATGTAAAAAATTAAGTAATAATTAATATGATACTTAAAAAATATGAAATTAATAATAATCTATATAATATAACTAACTAAACACATCCCAAAGAAATTAATAATAACTAGAAAATAAACTATTCAAAAAGATTTTAGTATTAAATATGAGAAAACATGGAGATAAAATAATTGATCTATTGCAATGCTATTTATAAAATTAAAAACATATATGAAACCATGGATTGGATCTCATAAATTCATGAGCCTTACAAATAAGAATCATTAAAGCTTTTCATAAAATAAAACACAAGCTAAAAAATGTATTGTATGGGAGTTGACCATTATATGAGGACTACTTTTCAAATAATTCTCAAGTAGAGGACATTTGTGAAAACAATAATTTTGTTACTGAGTTCACTGGCTTTCCCAACTCTAGACCTTTGAGATTCATCACAGTTGGAATGTTGAGATACTTGTAACATCATCTTCTTGAGAATCAACATATTGGTTATTGTTATCTCCAATATAGAATCTATTAGACCATACACAACAAACAACCTCATTATTTTCCATGAAAATGTTTTGAGTCCTTTCATCATATGCAAATCCTTTATTTGAGGACCGATAAACTCCTTTCTAATTTCAGAACAATTTGAAGAATTTTTGCCAACCTTTGAGAGGCATTGTATACTGTTTATATTGATGCTCTCTTACAAACAGAAATGATGAAATCTTATGATATCATGTGATTTTTGTAAAAAAATAGAAGAAACAACTTTACAGTATTAAACTTATGCAAGTCACAGGTGTGGAACAACATGTGGAGATTGGCTCTACAGAATGCATTGTGCCATTACAATTATTACATGAAAGATATATAATTTACACACAATTAAGGAAGTTGAAACAACACCCTAGAAATGAGGAACAAACTCCTAGTCTAAGGTTATGTTAAACGGCCACTCCATTAATACATTTCATCATTAATATCAACACTCCCCCTTAATGGAGAAATGGATTAATACATATGCCTAACACTTCTCTAAACAATTAAAACTTGATTCTACCAAGAAGGTTTGATAAAAATATCATGAGCATTGTCACAAATATTACAATAGTTAATATAGATTTCTTTTGGCTGAACTTTCTCCCCTGAAAAAATGAACTGTGTATGGATTTCTTCTTTTTGCTACTCCATGTAATGACCCCTCATGCAATGCTAAATGCATAGCTTGTTATGGATCATTTCTCATCTACATTTCAAGCCCAATGGATCTTTTGTTATCTACACCTAATTTAACATCACTTGAATCTGTGTAACCAATACCAAAATCTAAGGTTCCATGGAGATACCTTAAAACACCTTTTGCTGCAAGAGAATGGCTCTTGAGGGGCTTTGACATAAATTGAATCAATGCACTCACTACATAAGCCAAATCTAGCCTAGTTGTAGTCAAGTATATTAGACTCCCAATTAGTTGTCTATACAAAGTCACATCTCCCTCCGATAGATCCATCATCATTCTTAAGTTTTATATTATATTGTAAAGGTACTCCTGTAGCTTTGCACTTATGCAGTCTAAAATTTTTTCGAGTAAGCTCCTCACATACTTACTGTGTGACAGAAAAGTTTGTCCAGAATCCCTCAAGACTTCAAGACCCAAAGAGTAATGTAACTCTCCAAGTTCTTTCATCTAAAATACTTGTGACATGTGCTGCTTTATTTATTTAATGAGATTATCAACATTCCCTATAATGATTAGATCATCTATATATAAAGAAATCAAAAGAGGAAATGATTGTTTTGATTTCTTTATATGTAGATGATCTAATCGGACGAACCAAATCAACTCTACTATTAACCTAGTTTAATAAAATATCGAGACCAGTTTGGGTTAAACCTCAACCCTAACTTGCACGCAACTACTATTGATCTAGTGGTTCTATTAATCTCACATCTCTAGGCTTCTCTCATGTATTCACAATTTTTCCGACCTTTTCCTCCTTCCACTATGACTTTGGCACTTCCGCCAGGTTTAGCTCTTTTTTAAAGAATTCAAAATTTAACTAACCTAAAATATTGTACCTCAAAATTATTTAATTTATCTTAACACACAGTGAGTAAGGAACTTAAACGCAATAACACTAGTTCATATATAATTCTTATTCGATCGACCAACTGAAAATTAACAATACACAACAATATTGCCAAGGAACTCTATCCTCCGGATTGACCATTAAGAAAGAATACATAGAGATAGAGAAGTATTTCAATCCTTTTAGAGTCTAATTCAAATCCAGCCAAATCCTCTTACAATTGTTCAAAACTTACATAAATACTTTACATCCAACAATCTAATCCTCAATCTATGGATCGAATCTATCTAATCCTAGATAATTACCTAAGTTGATTGATATCCTCCTCGAGAAACTCAACTAAGTCTGAACTACTTGGATTAATTAAAAAATCACTCAATAACTATATTCTAACTTAATTCCTATCTAGAAAACTTTGTAAATTGATAGCTAAAGGATCCCACTCCTTTGATTGTAAACTTTTTTTGGATTTTTGGAATAAAATGAAGCCTTTTTTCTTTAAGCCTCGTGCTACTGCATTAGGCTCCTGAGGACAAAATTCTTCATGGGCTTCTATCCATGAGCTCTTCTACAGAATGACCCAACTTCTATAACATGGTTTCTGTTAACTAGGTAGCATCAACAATTGGTTGATCCTTCCACTTTATCAAGTACTGAAAATACTCATGTTCCCTTGTTTTCTTAAACACTCTCTTTTCCAATATTTTCTGTGGTTGCAATGCCTTTGCTATAAGTAATTGCTTTACCCAATCCATCTCTTATTCTTTCTTGTCTTCTATTGTGTAGTCTCCCTGTCCCTTTTCGTACCTGTATAAATCAACAACATTGAAAATTGGGGATATTCCAATTGAGGGGTAATTCAATTTCATATGCATTTGCTGAAAATTTCCTTAAAACTCTGCATGGTCCAATCTTCTTGAATTTTAATTTGTTATACTCCCTTTCTAGAAATCCTTCTTTCCTTAAATGTGCCAAACCAAAATATCCAACCTCAAAATTTATTTCCCTTTTCTTCAAGTCTCCTCTATTCCTATACTTTATGTTATTGTCGTGTAGCTGTTGTTTTACCTTCATGCACTGCTTGAATTGTGAAGCAAAGTCTTCTCCTTGAGCACTCCTCATTGAAGCTTTACCCAAATCTCTCAATTCAAATACTCCTCTTAGGTGCATTCCATAAACTATATGGAATGGACTCTACCATGTACTCCTCTTAGGAGAATCGGTATAAGCATATTCACCCTATGCCAATACTTGATTCCACTATTTTTTATGTTCACTTGCAAGACTTCTCGAAAGATTACCCAAGATTCTGTTCACAACTTCAATTTGTCCATCAGTCTGAGGATGATATGCAAAACTGAGACTTATTTTAGTACCAAGTTTCCTCCACAAGGTCCTCTAGAAATGTCCAACAAATATGGTATCTCTGTCTCATACAATGCTCTTTGGTAACCCGTGAAACCTTCCAATCTCTTTAAAAAACAAGTTAGCAACATCAGTAGCATCACTTGTTTTATTACATGGAGTAAAATGTGCCATTTTTGAAAATTTTTCAACTACTACATAAATTGAATCATTTCCCCTTTGAGTTTTTGGTAAACCCAAAACAAAATCCATACTTACCATATCCCAAGGCCTATCTGGAATAGGTAATGGAATGTACAAACATGTGTTTTGGCTCCTTCCTTTTGCATACTCACGGACTTTACAATTCTTCACATACTTTTCCACTTTAGTTCTCATCTTCGACCAAAAATAAAACCAGTTCAACTACTCATAAGTCTTGTCTGCACCAAAATGTCCTCCAAGTCCACCACTATGTTTCTCCTTGATCAAATTTTCTCTCATAGAACAATCTGGTATGCACAATTGATCCCTTTTAAATAATAGCCCCTCTTGCAAGAAATAATCCAGCCACTTGCTTTTGTCTAACAAAACAGGGTTTCTATAAACTTCAAATGCCTCTTTAAAATCTAGATCTTTTTCATATAATTCCTTAAGAAAATCAAAACCCAACACTTGAATTTGACTTTCTTGCACTAAAATTCTTTTCCTACTTAAGGCATATGCTACTTTGTTTGATTGACTAGTTATATGTTTTAACACAAAATTAAAACCTGGAATGTATTCTACCCATTTTGGATGATTCTGGTTAAGCTTTGGTTGTTGCATAATGTACTTCAAGACATGGTTATCTCAATACAATATGAACTCTTTAGACATCAAATAATGTGTCCACTTCTTCAAAGAGTGCACTATTCCATAGAACTCCTTATCATAAGAAGAATATTTCTTCTTTGACTCATTCAATGTTTCACTAAAATACACTATAGGTTTGTCTTCCTGAATTAAAATAGCTCCAATGGCTTATCCACTAGCACCATACTTCACTTGAAAAGGTTTATTAAAATAAGGGAAAATAAAAATAGGTTTCTCAGTAATTTTCCCCTTTAAGAGCTGGAAGTTCATTTATGCTTCAACAGTCCATGTAAATGGTTGTCTATCCTTATAGTGTCAGTAATTGAAGCATTGATCTTACTAAAATTCCTTATGAATTTCCTATAAAAGCTAGCAAGACCATGAAAATTCTTACCTCAAAGACACTTTTTGGTGAAGGCCACTTTGTGATAGCCTTGAGCTTCTCTCAATCCATCTTTAACCCATAAGTAGAAACAACAAAACCCAAATACACCAACTCCTCTTTCATGAATGAAAATTTATTTAAATTTAACAATAATTTCTCTTCTTGTAGCCTCTCACTACAACAAAATAGGCAATTTGCGCCAGATTTAGCACCAGATTTTAGTGCATTTTTTTCTCAATTGCGATGAGTAGCCTGGCGCTAAATCTGGCTCTGTTGTACAATTTTTAAAGCGTCCTTTTTTGCACCAAATTTTGCATATTTTTTACGCCAAATTTTCCATCATTTTTTGCATCATATTTTGCACCAAGATTTTCATTTGGTTTTACAACAGGTTTTGCTTCTAGTTTTGTGCCATTTTTTGCATCTATTTTTGTATCATTTTTTGCTTCCTCTTTTGTGGCATTCTTTGCTTCTAGTTTTGTGTCATAATTTGCATCGATTTTTACACCATCTTTGGCATCTGATTTAGTGTCTTTTTTTACATCCAGTTTGTGCCAATTTTTGCATCTGGTCTTATGCCATTTTTTGCTTATAATTTTGTACTTATTTTTACGTCTATTTTTGTGCCAGTTTTTCTCTCATTTTTTACACCATTTTTTCCATCCAATTTTTCACCTTTTGTTGAATCTGATTTAATGTCAAATTTTGCATGCATTTTTGCACCATTTTTTGCACCCACTTTTGTGTTTTATTTATCTCCATTTTTTGCATCCTATTTGCACCATATTTTGCATTTAATCTTGCATCATTTGTTTCATCCAATTTAGCATCAAATTTAACACCATTTTTTGCATCCAATTTTGCATCCTTTTGAGCATCTAAATTTGCATCCTATGTTGAACCATATGTTGCATCCACCTTTGAATCCCATTTTGTGTCTATTGTTACGTTCAATTTTGAGCCATTTTTTCGTCTACTTTTGCATTTGTTTTTGCACCAAGTTTTTGAATGATTGGTTGGCAAGCACCTCATTTACATCC
>APFE030950793.1:0-13320 GCA_000404065.3 Pinus taeda | reverse complement strand
CGGATTTATAGACACAATTATTTTCTCCTTCTGAATCCATCCATGAACCTGCAATAAGGATATACCAGTAGGAAATAGCCCCACATGTTTCTTCTTATATTGTTTTCTGGCATGAGACCATCTGTCTAAAAGTAATCTTTCAAATTCTTCATCGGGCAGGTTGAGACACTTCTTTTGGTTAAGTAATCCCCACCATGTGGCTGCCTCATCTTTAAAACTAGCCGTTGCCACCCATTTCCAATTATGTCTAAATAACTTCTTGTATCCATTTATGTGTTCTTCAATAGTACGACCATTATCATTCCCTGTAAAAATTGCCTTGCTAGAAGCCATGAAGGTTTGGAAAAAATTCACTTACTTGGCGAAAATTTGAAATTGTCACCGTTTATTGAAATTGTCACCGTTTAGTCAATATTGCTCAGAATCTCTATTATGACCTGTTTTCAGAAATGGAACAATCATTCTGCATCTACCTATGTGATAGAAATCCTGATCTAGGCACTAGAATTCCAGATCTGCGCTGCTACTCTCCTGCCGTCACCCAAAATTTCTGAAAAAAAATTGCTGATTTTAAATCGGCGATATCTCCCTCATCCGGACTCTGATTCGACTGATTTTTTTTTTTAAATTAGGTTTTTTTTCACAAAGATTCCACATATACAATTAGATCTTGTAAATCTTGCACCAGGATGTCTAGATCTGCGCCGCAAACTCGCTGCCCTGAAAAATTATCTGCAACCCCACTGATTTTAAATCAGCGATATCTCCTTCATCTGGACTCCGATTTGACCGATTTTTTTTTTAAATCGGCTATTTTTTCACGAGTACAGATATGCAATAAAATTTTGCAGATCTTGAACCAAAATGTACAGATCTGATCTGCAAACTCGCCGCCCTTGAAATCCTGCAAAAAGTAAAAAAAATTCTCCACTTTTGTGCCCAAGAAAGTGCTCTGATACCACTTGTTGTAGATCTAACCCAATATTAATATAGATCTGATATGAAAATGAAAATAAACCCAGAAATAGTATGAAATGAGTCTTTATTATCAAAACCCTTATGGTAGGGAAACACCATACATTCACTCCTTATGGAAGGAGAATACTCCACAAACCATATGCTTGTTCATACAAGAATACTTCTCTTCATGTCCTCCATGTGGAGTCTCTAGCCTCTATATAGGCCTCATACATACAATACCATGCATCATTACCATGGTTTCCTCATACCATCAACTAATACCATGGGCCCCTTACATTATTATTAACTACTTGTGGTCCCTTACATGACATGGGTTAACCACCTTATTTATTACCATGGCCCATCCCATTATTACATTATTACCTTGGGTACCTCCCTCGGTACCCCATATTAGCCCCCCTAGGTACATAACAGTCGCATTCCTTTGTTGGTTGAAGATGGAAGTGATGAAAAGGACAACCATGAGCAGCAATAATAGCAACAACAACAACAGTAGCAGAAAAAGGAAGATGTGGATGGTGTAGATGCATGTAGCAGGCTAAGTCCACCAAGGGATGATCAGAACATATTTGAATCCAATCCACCACTCAGGAGATTAAGTAGGCAAATTCAGTTTCCAACAAGATATAGGGATCATGCTCTTATAACTAGTATGTTAAATGTTGTTGAACCATCTAATTATAAATAAGAAAGTCAATATAGTGAATGGAGGGCAGCTATGGAAGAGGAATATGAGTGAATACTTAAAAATAAAACCTGGGATATAGTTGAACTACTTGAAGGAAAACAACCCATAGGTTGCAAATGGTTATATAAGACTAAATTTAGATCAGATGGGAGAATAGACAAATATAAAGCTAGGTTGGTTGCAAAGGGGTACTCGCAGAAAGAATGCACAGACTATGAGGAAACCTTTGACCCTGTAGCTAAATTAAACATAATTGGAATGTTAATTACCTTAGCTACCAAACATCATTGGATGATACACCAGCTAGATGTGAAACCAACAACCTTAAATGGGGAATTAAAAGAAGAAGTTTATTTAATGCAACCTAAAGGGTTGGTTAAACAGGGGGAGGAACATTTAGTTTGTATATTTGAAAGCATTGTATGGACTAAAATAGGCACCCAGGTCATGCTATGATAAAACTGATTCATTTTTCCTACAACATAGTTATAAAAGAAGCAATAATGACCCTAATATGTATACCGTGTTTGATGAAAAGGGGAAAATTGTTTTTATTTACTTATATGTAGATGATATTATCATTGCAGGAAATGTTGATGAACTCATTAAATAAATCAAAGAGCAGATGTCGCAGGTTTTTGAGATGAAATAACTCGGAGAGTTACACTATTTTTTGGGTCTTGAAGTCTAGAGGGATTCTGGCCAGACTTTCCTATCTCAGGGAAAGTATATCAAGAGTTTATTGAAAATTTTCTAGAATGTATTAGTGCAAAGCAGTATTAGTGCCTTTACATCAGAATACCAAACTTGAGAATAATGATGGTTCAAAGGAGGTCGATGCAACACTATATAGACAACTAATCGAGAGTCTAATTTACTCGACTACAACTATGCCAGATTTGGATTTTTCAGTCATTGTATTGATCCAATTCATGTCAAAGCCTCTTGAGAATCATTGGGTTGTAGCGAAATGCATCTTAAGGTATCTTCGAGGAACCTTAGCCTTTGGTATTAAATATACTGATTAGTTTGATGTTAGATTGATAGGTTTCTCAGACTCAGACTGGGCCGGAAATATAGATGACCGATGATCCATAATAGGCTATGTATGCATTTAGCATTGGGTCTAGGGTCATTGCATGGAGCAACAAGAAGTAGAAAATGGTAGCCTTGTCTTCAGCAGAAGCAGAGTATCAAGTAATATGTGCAACAACATGTGAGGCAACTTGGCTGAGGAGGCTTCTCGAGGATGCCGAAGAAGAAACAAATATTCAACTGTTATTAGATGTGATAACCAAAGCTCAATAAAACTTGCAAATAATCCAGTTTTTCATAAAAACACAAAGCATATTGATACATAGTTTCACTTTGTTAGGGAGAAGGTTCAGTCAAAGGAAATCCATATTGAATATTGTAATACTTGTGACAATGCTGCAGAAATTTTTACCAAGCCTCTTGGAAGAATTAAATTTGAGTTATTTAGGGAGATGTTAGGAGTGCTAGTGAACCCTTTCTCTATTAAGGGGGAGTGTTAAATTTAATGGAGAAATGTATTATGGGAGAGAGTCAATTCATTAGTTACGTGTGAGACTTAGATCAGGCATTTGTTCATATTTTCTAGGTGGTTGTTCTAACCTCCCTATTTTCTTGTAAACTATTTATTCATGCAGATTAATTATGAATGGGTAGAGCATTATGCCAAAGGAAGTCTCCACGTGAAGTCCTCACTTGAGAGCTACTCAATTTGATGAATAAAGTCTTTGTCTTCAGTTTTTAACAAGTTTTTCATTGTAACTGATAACCACCTAGTTATATTTTTCTAATCATTTACTGATTCTTCTGTTGATGAGTTTCTTTAGAGTTAAAGCTCTCACTAAAGGCAAGCAACCCATTGGAGGGAGTCCAACGAAAAATAGTTTGTGACTACCCTCTTTCAATATCTTCGGTTACATAATCCATCAAAATTCATCATTTTAATGAGATCTCTTGGAACATGTTGGAGAGAGTCCAACTAACAATAATTTACAGGTACCCTCCCTCTATGTCTCTTTCCACATGATGCGATGAATGTTAAAGTAAACTATTTAAGTGCATGACAAATTGATTGTTACAGTTAGTTCTCATTATACCATACATGACTTCATGGATCATACAGGATTTACCCTCGCTCTATCTAGAGAACCACAAAGTAATATTTCAAAACGGAACACACCTTTGATTTGCATGACTGAACAAATAAGGTACATGAAAAATAGCACCCACCTGAATATAATTGTTGGCTTCTTTCAGTAAAAAGTCTCGATACTGCTCAATGTTCATCTGTGCCCTTAAAATTTGTATCGTAAAGTAGGTGATTACAAGGCCATTAATTTCCATGCTACATATGAGTAGAACATTTCTTATAATGTATGATGTGTTTTTTTCTCCTACCACATCTGCCATTCTCCTCTGGTAATCTTTGAAGTGTTGCATTTGCTTCCATAAAGGAAATGTAGACTGTAAAACATTCGTGAATTATATTTTTTAGGATTAAATATGGTGATGATGTTCAACTTATTGGAATTTGAGTTAGCGAAAAAGGATCACGAGGGTGATAATTGGAACAATATACAATGATCTCGGTCGTGAGACCGTCATACCCATATCCTCCAGAAGCAAATCTTACACCTGTTACCATGTCGGCAATGTCTCTTTCAGTCCTAATACTATAGTTGTACATGTACCAACAAAAATATATTTAGTGTGAAAAATCACTATTCATAACCACATTTACTAATGTGGTTGATATACACCGATAGCCGTTTATCAAGTACACTTACAACCACCTTAGTAAATGTGGTTAATATAAGCTGATAGACTTATATTTACCACATTAATAATTATTTGCTATGTAATGTAAATGTGGCTATTAAAAATTATATATTTGTAATTGTTAATAATGATATAAAGAATAATATGTTTATTATATTAATATTATACTATATATTAATATAATGATATGTTTTTATATAATATTGTATTAATAGATATATTTCAAACTATAACATAACTAACCTAATATTCTAAACCAATGGATTAATAAACCCAAGGAATTTTTATTATAAACCCAATGTACTATAAGCCTAAGAGATTTTAATTATAGCTTAAAATTACTATTATAGACCTTGTGAATAATATTATACCTTAGGAATATAAACCTATGTGAATAATATTAAACATAAGGAATTAATATTATAAACTAAAGGTATATAAACCCTAAAATAAACATTAAACTCTAAGATTAATATTATAAACCTTAGGATTAATGTTATAAACATATGTGATTAAGAAACCTAAGGGATTTTAAACCGATGGGAAAAACATTAAACATGAGAATTAATATTAAATCCTAGGAACATAAACCCTAAGATTAATAAACTCAAATGATTAATACTATAAACCCAAAGGATTATAAAATTAAGGGATTAATATTATATACCATAGGCTTAATATTAAACCCTAAGATTAATATCACAAACCAAACGGATCAATAAACGCATTTGATGAATGTGAAAAACTAGAGGGATTATAAACCGAGGGGAATAACATTCGACCCTAGGAATCTAAACCGTATGATTAATATATAAACCTTAGGCTTAATATTATAAACCCAAGGGAATAACATTAGACCCTAGGATTAACATTAAACCCTAGGAATGTAAACCATATGATTAATATTATAAACATTTTATAAATTGTATGATTAATATTATAAAACAAAGGGATTAATACTAAAAACACAAGGGAATAATATTAAACCCAAGGGATTAATACTATAAGTCCAATGGATATAGACCCTAATATAAATATTATAAACCTTAAAATAAACATTAAATGTAAATATTCATATCATGAACCTTACGATTACTGTTATAAACTCAATAGATTAATAAACCCAAGGGACCAATATTAAAAACCAACAGAATATAAACCCAAGGGAATAACATCAAACCCTAGGATGAATATTAAACCATAGCAATATAAACTCTAAAGTTAATAAACTCAAGGGATTAATATTGTAAACCATAGGCTTAATATTATACCCTAGGAATATAAACCCTATGATTTATATTATAAACCCAAGGAATTTATATTATAAACCAAAGGGATTTATATAAAACCATAGGATTAATAGTACAAACCCTATCAATAATATTATACCCTAGGAATATGAACCCTTAGATTAATTAATCCAAGGGATTGATATTATAAACCTAAGGCATTACTAAAAAAAGGTATTAATACTAAAACCTCAAAAACCCAAAGGATTAATATTGTAAACACAAGGTATATAAACCCTAAGATAAATATTGTAAAACCTAAAACAAAGATGGTTGACCATGGTTGATTTTCATATTGAGACAATATTTGTCCTAGTGGGATGTTGGACCATGGTTGACCATGATTGCTTTTCATATCGAGAGAATATTTGCCACAATGTGATGTTGGACCATGGTTGAGCATGGTTGACCATGATTGACCTTGGTAGACCATGGTTGATTTTGATATTGACAATCTTTGGCACAATGCAATGTTGGACCATGGTTGACCATGGATGACCATGGTTGTGACAATGTGGCATTGGACCATGAGACAATCTTTGTCATAATGTGTCCATGGCTATTGAAGATTATTGACCATGGTTGACCATGGTTGATTTTCATATTGAGACA
The DNA here is from genome assembly GCA_000404065.3 of Pinus taeda. Taxonomy (NCBI): domain Eukaryota; kingdom Viridiplantae; phylum Streptophyta; class Pinopsida; order Pinales; family Pinaceae; genus Pinus; species Pinus taeda. Next base: position 6,939 of record APFE030950793.1, on the reverse strand, counting down.
ATCTTTGTCACAATGGGACATTGGACCATGGTGGATAATGGTTGATTTTCATATTGAGACAAACTTGTCACAATGTGATGTTGGACCATGATTTACCATGATTGATTTTCATATTGACCATGATTGGTTTTCATTTTGATATAATCTTTGTCACAATGCGACGTTTGACCATGATTGAAAATGGTTGATCATGGTTGATTTTCATATTGAGATAATATTTGTTACAATGTAATTTTGGATCATGGTTGACCATGAATGACTATGGTTGACAATGGTTTAAGATGGTTGATTTTCATAGTGAGACAATGTGTGTCACAATGTGACATTGGACCCTGGTTGATCATGGTTGACCACGATTACAAACTGAAAGGATTTATATTAAATCCTAGGATTAATATTATGAACCTTATGAATAATATTACACCATAGGAATATGAACCCTTAGATTAATAAACCCAAGGGATTGTAAACCCAAAGGGAATAATATTAAACCCAAGGATCTAATATTACAAACGCAATGTATATAAACCCTAAGATAAATATTATAAACCCTAAAATAAACACAGTTGACCATCGTTGACCATGGTTGATTTTCATATTTACATAATAGTATAAACCCAATAGATTATAAATCCAAGAGATTTAAATTAAACCCTAAGATTAATATTATAACCTTTGTGAATAATATTATACCCTAGGAATATGAACCCTTAAATTAATAGGCCTAAGGGACTGATATCATAAATGCAAGGGATTGATAAACCTAAGGGATTATACACCCATATGAATAGTATTAAATACAAGGAATTAATATGATAAACAAAAGTGATATAAACAATAAAATAAACCATAAAGTAAACATTAAACCATAATATAAACATTAAACCATAAGCGTAAGATTAAAACCTAGGAATATAAACCCTATGGTTAATATTAGAAACACTAGGATCAATATTATAAAACCAAGGGATTAATAAACCCAAATGATTAATACTATAAACCCAAAGGATTATTAACTTAAAGGATTAATATTATAAATTGTAGGCTCAATATTAAACCCTAATATTAATATCATAAATCCAAGGGACCAATAAACTCATTGATTAAACCAATAACATTAGACCCTAGGAATATAAACCGTATGATTAATATATAAACCTTAGGATTAATATTATAAACCCAAGGGAATAACATTAGACCCTAGGAATATAAAACATATGATTAATATTATAAACCTTTTATAGATTGTATGATTAATATTATAAAACCAAGGGGTTAATACTAAAAGTCCAAGGGAATAATATTAAACCCAAGGGATTAATATTATAAGGCCAATAGATACATGCCCTAAGATAAATATTATCAACCTTAAAATAAACATTAACCCTAAAGATTCATATCATGAACCTTACGATTAATGTTATGAACTCAATAGATTAATAAACCGAAGGGATTAATATTAAAAACCAAGGGAATATAAACCCAGGGAATAACATAAAGCTGTAGGAAGAATATTAAACGATAACAATATAAACTCTAAAATTAATAAACTCAAGGTTTTAATATTGTAAACCCTAAGGTTAATATTATACCCTATGAATATAAACCCTATGATTTATTTTATAAACCCAAGGAATTTATATTATAAATCCAATGGATTATAAACCAAAGGGACTTATATTAAACCATATAATTAATATTATACATGTTATCAGTAATATTATAACCTAAGAATATAAACCCTTAGATTAATAAATCCAAGGGATTGATATTATAAACCCAAGGCACTAATAAAACAAAGTATTAATACTAAAAACTCAAAAACCCAATGGATTAATATTGTAAACCCAAGGTATATAAACCCTAAGATAAATATTATAAACTCTAAAACAAAATTGTTCACCATGGTTGATTTTCATATTGAGAAAATGTTTGTCACAATGCGATGTTGGACCATGGTTGACCATGATTGATTTTCATAATGAGAAAATATTTGTCACAATGTGACATTGGACAATGGTTGACCATGGTTGACCATGATTGACCTTGGTGGACCATGGTTGATTTTTATATTGACAATCTTTGTCACAATGCGATGTTGGACATGGTTGACTATGGATGACCATGGTTATGACAATGTGGTGTTGGACCATGAGACAATCTGTGTCACGATGTGACCATGGCTATTGATGATTATTGACATGACCATGATTTATTTCCACATTGATATAATCTTTGTCACCATGCGACATTGGACCATGGTTAGTAATGATTGACCATTGTTGACAATGGTTGATTTTCATATTGAGACAGACTTGTCAGAATGTGACGCTGGACAATGATTGACCATGATTTATTTTTATATTAACCATGATTGGTTTTCATTTTGATATAATATTTTTCATAATGTTACATTTAACCATGGTTGACCATGATTGAAAATGGTTGAGCACAGTCTATTTTCATATGGAACAATCTTTGTTACAATGTGATGTTGAACCATGTTTGAGCATGATTGACCATGGTTGAAAATGGTTGACAATGGTTGAATATGGTTGATTCTCATATTGAGACAATCTGTGTCACAATGTGACATTGCACCCTTGTTGTTTATGGTTGACCATGATTATAAGCCAAAAGGATTTATATTAAATCTTAGGATTAATATTATAAACCCTATGAATAAAATTACACCATAGGAATATGAACCCTTAGATTAATAAACCCAAGGGATTGATATTATCAACCAAACAGACTAATAAACATAATGGATTAACACTAAAAACAAAAGGGATTATAAACCCAAAGGGAATAATATTAAACCCAATGATCTAATATTATAAACACAATGTATATAAACCCTAAGATAAATATTACAAGCTCTAAAATAAACATGGATGACCATCATTGACCATGGTTGATTTTCATATTGACAGAATAATATAAACCCAATGGATTATAAATGTAAGAGATTTAAATTAAACCCTACGATTAATATTATAAACCTTGTGAATAATATCATATCCCAAGAATATGAACCCTTAAATTAATAAGCCTAAGGGATTGATATCATAAACGTAAGGGACTGATAAACCTAATGGATTATAAACCCATAGGAATAATATTAAACACAGGGAATTAATGTTATAAACAAAAGCGGTATAAACCATAAAATAAACATTAAACCCTAAGATTAATATTATTAACCTCAGGATTAATATTATAAACCCAAGAGATTAATACTATAAATCCAAGGAATTAATAAACCTAAGGGGTTAATATTATAAAGTCAATAGATTACAAACTGAGGGCGATAGTTTTAAACCCAAGGGATTAATATTATAAAGCTAAGGGATTGATAAATTGAAAGGATTAATATTCAAAATCCAAGGGATTAACAGTAAACCCTAAGATTAATATTATAAACCCTAATACTACAAATTATAAACCCAGTATTAAACTTTAATATTATAAACCAAATATTGAAAGGCCCTAATATTATAAACCTTGTGAATAATATTATACCCTAGGAATATGAACCCTTACATTAATAAGCCTAAGGTATGGATGTCATAAACACAAAGGACTCATAAACCTAATGGATTATCAACCCATAGGAATAATATTAAACACAGGGAATTAATGTTATAAACAAAAGCGATATAAACCATAAAATAAACATCAAACCATAAGTGTAATATTAAAACCTAAGAATATAAACCCTACAATTAATATTAGAAACTCTAGGATCAATATTATAAAAACAAGGGATTAATAAAACCATTAGATTAATATTAAAAACTTGATGGATTATAAACCCAAGGGAATAACATTAGACCCTAGGATTAATATTAAACCCTAGGAATATAAACCCTAAGATTAATATTATAAACCTTAGGATTAGTATTATAAATCCAAGAGATTAATATTATAAAACCAAGGAACTAATAAACCTAAGGGATTCATATTATAAACTCAATACATTACAAAGTGAGGGGGATAATTTTAAACATCAGGGATTAATATTATAAAGCTAAGGGATTGATAAAATGAAAGGATTAGTATTCAAAACCCAAGGAATTAACAATAAACCCTCATATTAATAATATAAACCCTAATACTACAAATTATAAACCCAATATTAAACTGTAATATTATAAACCAAATATTGAAAGACCCTAATATTATAAACCTTATATTAAATCCAATTTTTTCAATGTAACAATGCGACATTGAATAAGTTATAATGTAATATAACATTGCGACAATGATTGTTAGAGTTGTTTGCATATCGAGACAATGTTTTTCACAATGTGATCTTGGATAAGTTTTTGTACCATTCCAATGTTACAGTATTAAACCCTCAATATTAAAAGCCCAAGGGACTAATAAAACCAAGGTATTAATACTAAATTTAGGTTTTAACCCTGTATAGAAATTACCTGGATACGAATTCTAAAACACAGAAAATAACACAATGCGAGAGCATAACACATAAAACACATATACACAGAGATTTCCCCTGGATCCCAAAACTGTGACTACTAGCTTGATATTTCATTATGTTCCTTTCAATGTTATAATACATATTTATACATGCTGAAGCATCCAATACCATGGATCGAAAACCATCGCATCCAATACCATGGATTGAAAACCGTCGCGTCCAAAAAACATGTGCGAAAATCATGCACAAAACCATAGGTGGGTCTGCCCAACCTAACATAGGGTCCAAACCCTAAATTTTTTGGGGCGCTGCCCCAAACCCCATAAAGTGGTGTTACAGGTATGCCTCAAACCCCTTGTGATCCCCCCTCTAACCCCCTAGTTAACTACGTGGGCTAGTCGTGGAAAGAATATAACATAACCCAACATTCTCCCACTTGTTGTTTTCTTTCCATAGGGGGCCACAAGAGAGCTTAGTAATTTTTCCAGCCCTAAAATGCCCATTGTCTCTCTACACCAAGAGAACTTCTTAGAGCTCACAGATTTTGTCAATGCATCTGCAGTATTCTTCAAAGTGTCCACCTTTAGGAACAACACCATTTTGTCTTCTATCATATCCCTCACAAAGTGATACTAAACATCAATGTGCTTTGTCTTTGAATGATATGCAAGGTTATTTTCCAAGAAAATTTCACTTTGGCTATCACAGTCTATCCTTATAGTTCCCTGTACTAACCCCATACTTGAACACAATCTCTGCAACCAAACTCTTCCTTGCTTGCATGAGTGGCTACCATGTATTCTGCCTCTGTAGTTGATAGTGCCACTACAGATTGTTTTTTACTCATCCAACTGACTGCACCTCCAAATAGGTTAAACACATACCCACTTGTAGATCTTCTCTGATCCAGATCTCCAGCCCAGTCTGCATCAACAAAGCCACGAATATCCAACACTCTGTCCAATCCTGGTCTTCCTTGGTAGCACAAACCATAATCACTAGTGCCATGCAAATACCTGAAAACCCGCTTCACTGCTGTCTAGTGCTCCTTCCCTGGTTTTGACATAAACCTGCTCAATACTCCCACTGCATGTGCAATGTCTGGTCTAGTACAGACCATTGCATACATCAAGCTACTGACTGCACTTGCATATGGAACACGAGACATGTCCTCTTCCTCTTCTTGTGTCTTGGGACACTGTTGAGTAGATAACTTCACACCTACAGGAATAGGAACCTTCACCGATTTACTATCCTGCATATCAAACCTCTGCAGTATTGTCTCAACATAATTCCTCTAGCTTAATCAGAGCTTCCTCTTTTCTCAGTCTCTTTTAATTTCCATGCCCAAAATATAGTTTGCAGCACCAAGATATTTCATGTCGAATTTGGAGGACAATTGGGTCCTCAAATCCTGGATAATTTCTTTGTCATTTCCATCCAGCAACATATCATCCACATACAAGACCAGATAAATAACACAGTCACCAATTAATTTAAAATACACACAATGATCTGCTTTGCTTCTAGTGAAGCCAAGTCCTCGTATAAATGTATCAAATTTCTTATACCACATCCTTGGTGACTGTTTTAACCCATACAAAGACTTCTTTAACTTTCATACTAGTTCTTTCTTACCCTTCACCGCATATCTTTCAGGTTGCTTCATGTAGATCTCCTCTTCTAGATCCCCGTGAAAAAATGTTGTCTTCACATCCATCTATTCTACCTCAAAATCAAAAGTAGCAGTAACAGATATAAGTAATCTAATAGAAGTTACCTTGGCAATAGGAGAAAAAATATCACCAAAATCAATTCCTAGCACCTGGGAATAACCTTTTGCTACTAATCGAGCTTTGTATTTCTCCACTTTACCTTCTGCATTTGTCTTCTTCTTGAACACCCATTTGCTGCCAATGGATTTCCTTTTGGTCGGAAACTCCACCAGATCCCAAGCCTCATTTTTGTGCAAAGATGCCATTTCATCAGCCATGGCCTCTTTCTAGAGTTTTCCATCCTCTGAATCTACTGCTTCCTTCACGGTTCTGGGATCATCATTCGTAATAGATAAAGCAAAATTTGAACAGAGTGCATATGGACTATACCTTTCTGGTTTCCTTCTTTCTCGAACTAATCTTCTCACAGCTGGAGTTTGTGGCTGTTCATCTTCTGATTCTTCCCTTGCTGTAGAGTTTGATTCTTCCTCCTTTAGCTCAAACTCTATCTTCTCAAGTTCCTTTGGTTGGATTTCATGTTTAATAACATCTTTCACCTCTCTGAACACCACATCTCGTCTATACACAACCTTCCTTGTTACTAGGTGTTGAGCTAATTTATTGACTAAATTAACACAAGTATTTAACTATCAATCCAGGTTTGTAAGACTTGGAGGCAAATCCACTGTATATGGACACCAGATATAATCAAGTTTAGAAGATAAAATTTGAAGATTTAAAGAAGTACATATTACAAATATAAACCTATTTTAACAA
>APFE030950791.1:0-16048 GCA_000404065.3 Pinus taeda | reverse complement strand
GGATCAGATGTGCATTAACCATATACATGCATATATAAACAAGTACACAAGAATATGGAAGGAAACAAGAATATATTTATTCAGATGAAAAGTAGCAAGAAGATTACAACCATGTGCTCTGACCCAACATCATCCTCTAGCTAAGAAGCCTTTCTTCACCTCAAGCAAAGCTAGATCACCCAACACTGTGAATGTACACCAGAATACCAACAACACTTCTCTATAAGTTACAAAATTCCAGCCTCTGGATCTCTATGATGAGGGATCCATATATAGATGATTACAGAGAGGTGAGTCATCTTTTGGGATCTTGATTAGTGTCTTCTCTCTGATAGTTCCTGCTCCCACTTGGAGAATGAAGATCTCTTACTCATCCCTGGTTGAAAATGGAGTGGCAAGTGTTAGAGGGGAAGCTTCTGGAATATTCCATGATATTCCACCTCGCATTTTGGTCCCTGTCATTTGTCCATTCCCGACCATTGCACCCTAAAGAGGAGAAAAATAGTATGAATCGCACCCTGTACATTGGGAAGGTGATATGCATCGCACCCTTTGCATGGAGCTTTTAGTATGGTCCAATTTTGACCATTTATTAACAGTTTTCAGTGGAGAACTTCTCAGAGATGATGTAACCAATTGACCTTGTTCCTTTAGGCAGTGAAGCAACCCTTTTAGGGACTTAGCAGCCCTCGGTTTATGGACGTTTGTGATTGGGGTTGAAGTGCCCAAAAATTTCTATAACATTTATGAAATGGAAAATGGAATCATAAAAGATATTGACTCAACAACATTTTGAAATTCATCAATTATAAATTCACAATCAGAATTATTAAGGCAGAACCATTATTTGCAAAATGGAATTGCTTCAATCATGAAACTTGTATAATGAATGTTGTAGCAAGACAAACTACCTTTACAAATTCATAAGCATATTATTCTTCAAAAAGTGCCAAGTAAAATAATGGACTTGCTCAAATTAGGCACAAATAGTTGTTTGTTATAGCCATTGAAGAATAATACTGGACCCACGAATACATGTAACTCAGATCAAACTTATTATGCTCACTTGCACAAGAAATTAAATCCTATTGAATTTATCATTGTAAAATTGTTTCCAACAACAACCCCTTTTCTCTCATGATAGCTTTAGATTAGAAAAGTAATAAGTATCCTATTGAAATATTCTCTATTCTCACTTCAACAAATTTATTAAGTTCATATTCACATTCATACAAAAATTTGTAGACACAAGAAGCTACATCCATTGATAAATTTATTCATAAATTTGTAGTACATAAAAGCAATAGTTATTACGAAATTTACTTTGACAATGTATGTGCATAAAAGCTACAACCATTGAGGGCTTTTGACAAAGAGCTTGTAATCATGCAACCTACAACCGTTAATGCATCTTCTCAAACACTTGACAACCATAATCTCTTAAGGAAATTTTGATAACCATTAGCTAACATGAATCTCTGATTCTTCCTCAACCTATTTAACTCATAGAATTCATAAATTGGAAACTTAATATGTTGGCATATTAAAATAGGGACTAAATGAACTTAATATTTCACCAAAAACTTGACAACACGCAACATAATTGGCATCAACAATATGCAAAATCCCTCATATTTACGATTTAGGTTCTAAAAAGATTTTTTTTGGAATCAAATTGGGGGCCTTCAATCCAAATGTTATGAATACCACCTCATGTTCTCTTGAATCATTATGAAACAACTTGTGGATGTAAATCTTCTAAATAGAAAGGACCTTAACAATGAAATTTCATTTTTCAGATTTTTCCAAACATATGGCATGAAAACTTAAATATACAACCATGCATAATAGAGAAATAATATTATGTATTGGCTAAATGATTTTCTATGTCTTTCCCTCTATTGTTAATGATTAAAGGAATTTCAGATTCATCAATCATTATTTTCACTCAATATTTCCTAAAGACACATGACACGAATCCTAAGTTATTGTCATACATATGAAGAAACACTCCAAAATAAATTTTCACAAATGATGATTTTGTAATTGATTTTGTATCCTTACTCACTATCCACATTTGCAAGGTTTTCAAGCATATATTGATTGAGAATTACATCAAACCTTTTATATTCCAAACCATATTTTGGCTCGAATTATGTTGGCATTTCTTTTAATGCCTAATCCTTTATTTCCTCTAGGCATATTTTGGTATATGTCCATTTCCTACTTCTCTTATAGGTTGCAAGTTAGCACTACTCTCTTCTCTCCTCTCTCTCCATCTATATAATATATATATTATAATATATATATATATATATTATACATATGCAGGGATTTTTCCAAACACTTTGAAAACATACCAAGAAACCCTTTTAAAAATGCATCTAATTACCTATTTTAATTAAAACCATAAGTCATGAAACTCTTACTTAACCTTTTCACAATTCTTTACTGTAATTATTTTTAGCCATATTTAGCTTTTCTTCCTCAATTCATTACAATACCAAGGTTAGTACAATAAAATACATCAATAGTAATTTTAACTTGATATATAAAGATGAATACAAATAGAATACTGTTAGTATTCATTTTCAACTGATCCATTAAGCTTCAAGATAACATAATCTCAAACTAAAGTTACATGCTTACAAAAATTAAAACTTATACAATTCTTTATGCTAATACCATACTAAAATTTCAAGGAAAATAAATTTATACATGATATGATATTCAAATCCAATAGTTGAAGACAATATCCATCTTTGATTCCTTAAAAGAATTATTTTAACCACCTCATTTACCTCTCAATTATTTCTAGGAAGAAATCCCCCCCCCCCAGACCCTGAGTTGTATAAGCTCACAAGTAGTACCAAAATATAGCAATAGAGAGATATACAAGGAAAGTCGAGGAAGAAGATTTTCACTTCCTTTCAATACCACTCATGTTCAACTCCAATGGGTAGAGCTACTTAGTAATTTGGATTAGCATTTGGCTACTCTCTAGGGCTCTCCTTCTCATAATCTTCTTCAAATCTCTTAAACTTTTGGTATCACAATGCACCTCTCCTCCACCCTGGCTGAGAAGACATCAGACACATATATAGGAAGAGAAATGAATTATCATTATAAATGAGGAGTAATATGCAGGCCTTAAGGAAGAGTAACATATTCCATTTAGGGGAGTGTAAATCATGCCATTAAGGAGAGGTACACATGCCCTAGTTAAGGAGAGTGTAACATTTGCATTAAAGAAAGTGTCAAAGGAATATTTTATGACATGCCTTTAATGAGTGAGAGGAATACACCATGTATTTAATGAGTGTGTAAGGGAGAGTTTAATGTATCATTAAGAGAGAGAGTTACATATATCCATTGAGTCATAAAGGAGAGAGGTGTGAAGTGATTGAGGAGATGAAGGTGACTTGTAATTCCTTTTAATAATAATAATATCATAGTATCATAAAGGATATTAGTAATATTGATGATTAAATCGAGATTGAAGTATTAGGATTGATTAGTGATATGTTAAGTGATATTCCCTCAACTATACTTGATTACCAATTGATGCAAAGTGGTTTACTATTTTTGGAAAATCGATGTTGAGATGCTATACATGACTTTCTATTTTTAGAAATTCACACCACAATCGTCAAAAATGATATTTTATTAAGGAAATTTATCCCCAAGGTACTCATGAATGGTATTTTTCTTCCTTAGAATACGTATATTGCATCCCTATTTCATGCATCTATGTGCATTAGAATATTAGCGAGTTTGTGCCTTGATCTACTCCAAGGTTCCCAGATTCCACAACTTCATGTTTTAAGTATTCAAGACTCCATGCGATAATCCTTTTATTATAGATCCAAGACTCCATGTCTTTATATTTCATGCATTTAGGACTATATTCCCTAATTTCCATGGCTTCTCATTTACTCTGCTTTGGAACACCATGCTTCACCTTAAGGTATTGATTATGACTTCATACCCATCTAATGGTTAGTTGGTAAGGTCTTGTTCCAAGACCATGAATTTTTCATGAATTTCAAAATAATTTTGGTTTTGAAGAAATGACTTTCACAGTCATTTATGATTCTCTATATGCTTAGAGTAGTTATATAGAGGTATAGGTTAGAGATAGGTATAGTTTATAGGTCCTAGGGTAGGTAGGTATACCCCACATAGAAAAAAGTTTCAAGATGTTAAAAGCCTTCTTATCAATATGTTTCATTTCTAAACAACCTAGAGCATCCTCGTTGGAAAATAACTAGGTCCTTTGCCACACCCTCCTCAGTTCACGATAAAGCATATATAGTCATAGAAATCATGTCTCATCCATAAATCATAATTAACCATATGTTCCACATAATCATGAGCATCCATGTATTTATGTGTCATAATCCTTGATCACCATCCATGTCATACACCTATACTCCACGTCTTTATCTTTCATGCATTTAGGACTATATTCCCTAATTTCCATGGCTTCTCATTTACTCTTCTTTGGAACACCACACTTCACCTTAAGGTATTGATTATGACTTCATACCCATCTAATTATTAGTTGGTAAGGTCTTGTTCCAAGACCATGAATTTTTCATGAATTTCAAAATAATTTTGGTTTTGAAGAAATGACTTCCACAGTCATTTATGATTCTCTATGTGCTTAGAGTAGTTATATAGAGGTATAGGCTAGAGATACGTATGGTTTATAGGTCCTAGGGCAGGTAGGTATACCCCCCATAGAAAAATTTTAAAGATGTTAAAAGCCTTCTTATCAATAGGTTTCATATCTAAACAACCTAGAGCATCCTTGTTGGAAAATAATCAGGTCCTTTGCCACACCCTCCTTAGTTCAAGATTAAGCATATATAGTCATAGGAATCATGTATCATCCATAAATCATAATTAACCATATGTTCCACATAACCATGAGCATCCATGTATTTATGTGTCATAATCCTGGATCACCATCCATGTCATACACCTATGTCCAAACTAGGATACTAAAAGAGAAAACATCGATAATGCACACAACCAAAATCAATCTTTACCAAAATTAACCTTATACATATAACCATAGATATTATCATAAACATGCACCCAAACTAGATTTATAGCATACACACATATAGATAAGTCTCACATAAATAATTTTTATATCATTGCATCAAAATTACCCTCTCCAAGTGTCACCAAAGCTAAGTCACCAAGAAGGGAACACTACATATATACACAAATAACTCTAAATTCCTCCTAAGATCCAAAGATATATATATATATATATATATATATATATATATATATATTTCATATTATATTAGAATATAAATTTTATATTATTATTTAATTTGATAATTATTTCAATATAAATAATAAATTAGAAATAACATCAAAGAAAGAAATAATAATTCAAGAAAAGGAATTATCACATCCTCCAATCAAGTTTTAATAAAAAGAAAATAAATGAAAACAAAAGGTTATATGATTCTTCTTCCTTTGAACATTCGTTTACTTTGATTATTATTTAGAAAGAGTTGAGACTCCATAAAGGTGGGGGAGCCTACTCCTTTATCCTTATCATAATGGACCAAATATGTCCTTTGTGTGCCAAATATGAGAACTAATTCTCATGAGAATTGAAGTGAAACTAGGTGATGATCTATCCCCAAAACACATTGGGATGAAAGAATCTACCTCGTTTTTGATACTAAGAAAGTTGAAGATGAAAAGCTTCTTCTCTTGGAGTGTGTGACCCTTACTCCAATATGCTCACCCTTTTAGAACATTTGTCACACTAGGAGTCGTCATGACATGTTAAGAAGAACTAATGTCTGAGAAAACTTCCCACACTTCCTTCTAATCATAGAAATAACATATTAGAGTACACAAGTTAATTTATTACCTTCTTAAGGTCCAATAGACCATAATGGCCTTTGTCAATGTTAACCATCATCTTCATATATATATATATATATATATTGTAGGGGAAAATACCGAGAGGGGGGTGGAGTGAAGCAATATTTCTAGTTCAATAAAATTTTCACTTCATTTCCTCATTTCTGTATGTGACTTCATAGAAGGGAACCCACGTATGTATGTGACTATTCTTAAGACAACTAGCATATATCTATTAAACATACTTTGCAGTTAACTCATCTTCTATTTATTTTGATCCAGTGCATCAACACTTCATTAAACATTGAATAGAGAGTAACCATGTGCAGTAAGAACAAAATAAAACATCATACATAAGAAACACACTTGAACACCAGGATTTTAGGTGGAAACCTAATGCATAAAAAAACCACTTGTTGTTTTCATCTCTATCTTCTTTTTAATATAAAGAAAAGATTTTACAATTGTGTACTGGCGTAGACTCATACCAGTACGTAGGCACCCGCTTGTAGGAGGCTAAAACCTTCACTCATTTTCATCTCCTACTAGAAGGGAGCTCCAACCCCCTGGATCTTGTACTAGTGTACACTCATACCAGTACACATGCACCAACCTATAGAAGGCTGCAACCTTTGTTTTTTCTCCAACTACTACTAAAAGGGAGCTCCAACCCCTTGATTTCATTTACCGACTACCATTGGAAGCAAGCTCCAAATCCCTCAACTCCGGGGACCATGTTTCATACATTTTCATAATAGATCCACCTGCTACAACACATCATAACTTCTAGGCCATGTTTCATGAAATTTTCAGATTGGACCCATTACCAACATTCAAGATCAATACTAATCATCACACTGAAACTTATCAGTGTAAATAAATCATCAATCTTTGATAAAACTAAAGCAACCAACCATTGAAACTCAATCACTGAGTTTACCAAAAACTCAACCAATCAACTAGAATAATAATATCGTTGTATTAGAATATCAAATAGCATATCACACATCACAAAAACTAGATTTTATTACTGTAAACCCTGATCAATCATCTGTGAAAATAATGCCTTTCATGAATCATATCCACGTATAGATCTTCAACCTCTGAAAACTAAAAACTAAACAATTTTTTATTCTAAAACAAACATTGAATCATACTCATATCTACTATATCATTCTGAACCAATCACAAAACTTTCCCTGATCCCCAAGCATAATTAGAAAGTAAATTCAACATTCTTTAATCAATCAATCCATAATCAAAACATCATTGTTTAAGCAGAGATCATCAATAAGACCTCATTGAAAGACAACAGAAACACATCAAGATTGATTAAACTAATCAAACATCCTTTTCATCAAAATGCTACTTTATGTGTGTGCTTTCTTCAAAGCATATCCACGCGTGTAAGCAGTTTTCAGAAATAAAAAAAAAAAAAAACCACATGTATGCAACTTACCAGAACCACACTAGCTTGTGTGTGCACCTTTTAGGCTATAAAACCCACATATAGATCTTCAAATTCAGAATCAAATATTTGTTGTAATATATAACTTAAAACATACCCAAATCGAAGCATACACATGAAAATCATGTGTTAAGACGCCATCAACACAAATCAAATCATCCCATAATTATGATTGTCATCTCATATCTATTAGATCTGATCCATCATCAAACTCCCCGGTGTATAGTTAGTTTAGATCAATCAAAGCATCAATAGCTCATAACATGCATACTTTCTTCAGATATAACTATTCATAATATTTCCATCACTTGTACAATCTTCACACATTTTACCACTTTGATCTTCATCACCTTACATAGCTTATTCTTTTTCAATACCACAGGTCAAACCCATACTCCAACCAATGGTTTTCTTAGACGGGATGAAAAGATCTCTTACTGGACTCAATACCAAAGGGAAATACTGTGGTAAGGAATCTTGGTATTTTGAATAACATGATTCAGAAATTGTAAGCACCTTTTCTTCTTCATACCTGCATGTACATGAATTTTCTTAACAGAACCTGTGTATACTTCTTGAGCTTTCAACTTTATCATAAGCATGCCCCTAAACTACTATGCCTTTGCCAAAACACTCTATCACATCTGTAAAACAATTTGTCACATCCTGTTTACATCTTCAACAAGTAGGTTTTCATCAAGATAAAACTCATCAAGTAGATTACATTCATCGGGTAGGTTGCCATCAAGGACAACACATAATTCATAATGCCAACAATCTCCCCCTTTGGAGTTGATGGAAAAAACTTTGGTGTTTGGTCACCACAACCTATAAATACCTGTAAAACACACCAAACCAAGCTATTCTCTAATCACCTAGCAACTCTCCCCCTTTGACATCAAGGGAAAAGGGTTGACCAATGCTGAATGAAGACTTTTGTGTATGAAAGGCTGAGTATGAACACTAATCATGCTCCTCGTGACCACATGCTGAAGTTTCTGAGGGATGTACAATGAAATACATAACTCTACGACTCATATGAATTTTCCTATCACCAAGGACTCAAACTTACATTAATCACCAAATCATAGTGGGTTTATATTTTTGACATCATTATTACATCAACTTCCTAATCACACTGGGATTACAAATTACATCACATGTCGAAAATGACTTCACCATGATAGTCCATACATGACTGAATTCTAAAATGATTACATCATAGTTCTTTGCATGACCTTTACATCAAATGATAGATAGGACGTTTATAACCAAGACCAAAGACCTCAATAATACCATGAGAGTCATCATCAACTATCATACACCATATATGATCTTTACCATAAGCATATGTTAGTAGCACTAAGAACAATAACGTGTATCAATTCACAAGATAAAGCATTCTAGCGTCAATATCATCAACTTGTGACCTAGTATGCAACCACAACATCATAAGTGTGAATATTCATAAGATAGGAAAGCGTAGCACCATTCTTCAATATGCCATGTTTCCAAGTATCATTCAATGGATGTAGCAATAGCATATGACCATGTCATCACAACATCATTCTCTTGGCCCAAATTCTTCATAACAATATTTATCACACTAACATGACTTCATCAATATGAAACATAATCAACTATTCATCATAGTATGGGATAGAAAATGCATCATTCAAGAACTTCATCAACATAATAAACATCACCAAATAATCATTATGTATGAAGCAAACCTAATGCCAACAAGGCATTATCAGAAGCATAGGAAATGCTCCCCCTGAACCTATGCCAATTGTTCACTGTTAGATATGATCATATCATTTTATATATCAGTAAGGATCATCAAGGCATCATCATCAACAATCATAAAATACTTATATAAGCCAAAACGACTTTAAAATAGCATCAACAGACTGTAACCTTCAATCATTAGAGCAGAAAATGCAATTGATAATTGATTGAATCATATCAGACCCTATTCTTGAGTTTGTCCCACTATTTCTTCAACAAACCAAAATTACGTGATTGTGCAACGTATAACTCACACATACATATGTATTTTCTTCATAAGATCCATGTAGAGAAAGTGAAATATTGAAATTTAACACTCTCAGCTCCCTGAGTCTATTCTGTCTCTACCTATGAATTGTTACTACACCAGAGTCACTATTAGTAGTATAAGAAACATGAAAATGAAAAACAACCATGGTAATTAACATGTATTACTCGCCCTAAGATTTAAAAATCATTTATCTTCACGACATGATAACCATCTTTTGTTTTTCATGAGTTCAAGTACCTCTCACCATTTCTGTAGTCAATGTTAGAAATATTCATTTAATAATAAGAGACTTCCATAGGCACCATCTTATCTTAATCCAAGTCTGAACCTTTCTCATATCTATGAGAATTCTGATCTTCAAACACATATAATTTGTATCATTTTCTATATCCTCTTATTATGAATTTTCCAGTTGCTTCATTCATAACCTTACACTTGGTTGATTTAAACAAAATTATATTTCCCTTATCTTCCATTTTTCCTACACTTAGGATATTCTTCTTTAGCCCTTAAACTAAGAAAGCATCAACTGCTGCTCCAGTTTTATTAATGAGGACTTTACCTTGTCCTAGAGCGTTTTTCTAAAACATCAGTTCCAACAATAACATTACCATGATGGTTCTTCCTAAGAGACTCCATTTTACTCTTATCTCCATGCATGTGATGATAAAATCCATTATCTATGTACCATTCATCTTCATCTTCAAATGACCAAGGAGAAAGACCACACCTTATATGCTCCTATTTTTCTTTTCTTATTGGTTGATCCACCTTTTTTAGATTTTTTGATATTAATGTTCTTAGCTGATTTGTTATCAAGCTGTTTGCAGTGATCCATACACTTATTCATGCATTCTTTCGCTACATGCCCAAAATGTTTACAAGCATAACATCTTATATGTTTCATATTCCTTCTATTGCAATCAATGGCTTTGTGCCCAAACATATTGCCAGTAAAACAATGTCCCTTAAATTTCCTCAAAGAATATGATCTTTTAATGAAAGAATTATTAGCTTGAAAATTCTACTTCTGTAATTGGCTGCAACATGTTTGAAATTATGACATACAGAACATTCAAAATTATTGATCATAGGAGAAAATCAATTAACACTTATATAGTTAGGAGTAAATGATTTCCTTTGAATAATTTCTTTCCTTGGATGTTGATGAGGTTGACTTCTTATATCCTTGTTGAGCATTTCAGATTTTTCATTAGAATTCCTTGCCACGGCTTGTGAGTTAGATTGACCTTTAGCAATTTCATGAAAACCAAGACCAGATTTGATGGAAGGAAACCTTAAACTACTACGAATATTATCCAAAATATTAGTGCTACCTTGAAATCGTAAATGTTTATCCTTTTCTTCTAATTTACCTTTTAAGATCTTTAACTCAACCTGATATTGCTTTTCTCGATTCTTCAAAATTTCTTCAATATTTCTTCCTTCCTCTATTTTCTATTTCAATTTGAGGATCTCTTCTTTCAACCCATGCACTTGTTCTTCAAAAATTTGTAGTAGATCTTCATTCTGCTTATTTGATTTTTCAAGATCTAATTTTAGAGAGATGACCTCGGCTTCAAGTCTTTCATAATATTCGTTAGATACCATACCAACATGATCCTTTTTATCATAAGCCTACAAATTATCATTAAGATTAACAATCTTTTTCAAAGAAAGATCAATATTTGTTCTAAGATGAACAATTTCTTATAACCTGCCTTCTTTTGAATCAACAACTCCATTTTCGACTTTGGAGACATTGTTAAGTATAATATAACCTAAGAGATATTTCTGTTTGACTTCTTCATGTATTTCTTGTAACTTATCCCATACTTTCTTTGTAATAGTATAATGCATAACCTTATTCCATATTGAACCAGATATGTTACAAAAGATGTTACTCAAAGCCTTACTGTTCTTTTGCACTTCCTTGTCTGATGGAGGGAAATTGGTGTAACCATTTCACACTATATGCCATACATCGAGATTCATTAGATTCTGTTTCATATTTCCTTTCCATTGTTGATAATTAGCTTTTCTTAGAATAGGCATATATACATTGTCCATTGATTCTAACTTTCTTTGATCTCTTGCTTCAAGAGGCTTATTTTCACTTTTACCCATAAGTGAAAAATCAGTGGTTTCAATATCACTACCATTGTTTCATACACAAGAAAATGGATCACATCTTAAACAAAAATACAAACCTTATGATGCTTCGTGTTCTCCATTTTTTATCAATAGAAAGCAGGTTGCTCCCTGTTTTGAATATTTGTTGACATATGTCAAATCATCCTTTTCTTCTAGGGCGTCCATGAAATTATCATTAGAATCATATGAAAATGCCATATGTGAGTGACAATATTGATTAGACTCACCTTATTCACCATTTGAAAGACCATCACTATCTTCATGTGTATAGAAACTTCTCTTGTTTTCAAACCTCTTCCTATTTATTTTGGGAGCTTCTTTTCCTTTCTCTTGATTTTCATTATAAGGAAAATTAGCAGCATAATGACCAACTCTACCACAGGCAAAACATTTGAAAGGAAGCTTACCTTTGAATCTTCATGCACCCACTTGGAGTTTCTCTACGACGCTTTCTTCTTCTTATTTTGATACATAACATGATTATTCCTTCTCTTTTCCTTTTGCAGTAGCTTTGAAGGTTACTTCTCTCATATCTGAAGGACCACCTTTCTTCATCTCAAATGCTGCCAATATTCCATGGAGTTGATCAAGTGTAAGACTTCTCAGATCCTGCATTTCTTCAATAGAAGATACTTTGGATTCAATCTTTTGAGTTAGAGATCTCAAAATATTTTCAATACTAGAGGCATATTTTATTTCTTCACCAAGATTTCTCCTAGAATTCACAACCTCATCTACTCTATGAAAAAATGTTGCAATTCTTTCATCATCATGCATTTTCAATGTCTGATACTGAAGGTTGAATTTTTTAAGTTTAGCACTTTTTACCTTGTTGTCACCTTCATAAATTTGGATAATATTATACCAAATTCCCTTTTCTCTATTCAACTGCATTACCTTCATAAACTTGTTCTTGACCAGACTTCCCAAGGTGGGATTTACAACCTTTGCATTCATTTCATATTGTTTATTTCCTGCAGTGTCTAAAAGAATGGGGGCTGGAAATTGATATCCACTTTCAACTATTTACCATACATCAAATCATAGCGCCTACAAGTATGCTCTGATCCTAACATTCCAAAAGACAAAGTTAGTTCCATTAAATATAGGAGGTTTGATAGAAAATACTCCTTCATGACTACCCATCTTGACGGATCTCCTTTAGGCGATTAAGCTTCTGCCAAAGGACCTGCTCTGATACTAATTGTTGGGGAAAATAGTGAGAGGGCGGGTGGTGTGAATCACTATTTCAAAATCAATAAACTTTTCATTTCATTCACTGATTTATGTACACAAAATTTACAGAAGGGAACCCATGTATATATGTGAGTTTTGTTAAGAGGAATAACATATATCCAGTAAACTTACTTTGCAGTTAATTCTTCTTCTATTTATTTTGATCTAGTGAATTAGTAATTCATTAAAAATTGAATAGAAAGTAACCATGTGCAGTAAGAACAAAATAAACCATCATACATAAGCAACACACATGAACATTAGGATATAAGGTCGAAACCCCATGTAGGAAAAACCCACCTACTATTGTGATGGGTAGCAGATCCCCTGTGTAATGCTTTTGGGGATTAAAGCCCATAATTTAGGGTAACAATATTGTAAAAGCTTTGTGAAGTGCACGGATTACGAACTGTAATGGGTCGAGTCAAAGGTTTGTTCGCCCGAAAAATAATGTAAAATAATAGAAAGTGAGTTGGCCTCCCATGGGAAGGTATAAATAGGGCAAAGTTCTAAGGATAGAAGGTATCTTTTGGTTAAGATCTGATGTGTTATGGGTTTGTGAATCAATATTCGCTCTGAGTCTATAAGTCAGAGTTGTGGTTGGTACTAGTTAGAGTAGGCTCTGCAGCTGTGTGCGCATAGGCCTGGTAGAGTTTGCAGCTAAGTGCGTGGACCCCTGCAGCTGAGTGCATAGGGTGGAACTGATTGTGTTGGGTCTCTATAATACTAGTGATTACCCCATTACTATTGGAGTTGTATCCCTTATTAATATTGTTGTGCCCCTATTGTCCCCATATTTTTATTACTGTACCCCATAGAATTCCTCTATTTTTATTTTTGTGGCTTTATATTATTATTGTTAGGTCGGCTAGGTTATATTGTGACTCCTTAGACTCCTATATATAGAAAGGAGGTTTTTTCATTTGAATCATCCAAGAATTTTTCATTTATGTAATGTAAAGGAGGTTTCCCCCTTGAAGAGGCTGAATTCTAAGGCATTGATCTATCTTTTCTATCTTTTTCTTGAGCTAGTTTCATAACATTTGGTATGAGAGGTTTGGATTCTAGGGTTTCGCTGCTCCAAATAGGTCATCATAAATTTTCGCTATAAATTTTTTTTGCGATGTTGCAGAAGCTAAAAAAACACCCATTTGAGAAGAAATCGTGTTGAACCTTGGGTTTGAATTTCAGAGCTTTTCACGCTATATTTGCGGAGATATGATCTGAGGAAGTTGGTCTTTTTGCAGACTCCTAAATTACCTTCCAAACATGTGACCTGGGGAAAATCGTCATATCTTTCTCTCTGAGCATCAATTGAAATTTCATAAGAAGGTATAGAAAGAGGATGGACTATAGTTTCTTTTATATATTTTTCAGTGCCAAAGGTCGAAACAGTGACTCGTGGCACGTCGTACAAGTTTGCTCTACTGAACTAGTCTATAATAAGGTCTGTTACACAAAAATATCGTCACCTTGATTATTTGCAGTCGGTGTAGATCTATCACCACCTATACCAGCTTCCTAAGCAAGTCTTAAACCTCAACTCTTCAAAACAAGCTTTGAAAATGAGAGAAAGACATCAAAAAGCAATGTAACTTTGGTTCCGCACTTTCTCTCTCTTTTGCCTGCGGGCCCACACCTTCTGTTCAGAATATCTACGTACTTATACGCTCTGTATGTAAAGGGGAAGGCGCATACCCCTGTGAAAGTCAAAAGGCGAAATTTTTATCTTAAAAAACTCATCTTGGGTTAATTCTAGAGTTTTCTAGAAGCATTTGTTACGTGGATTGTTCGCTCCAAGTGGTTCATGCATCCCATCATAGGAGGAACTAATCCCTTTTTGAGAGGAGATATCCCTTTGAAGAAGGATTCTATCCCTTTGAAGGAGGAGCTGGTAACTGATCTCGATTGCACTATAAATTGAGGCATTGGGTCAGTGGCCAGGGAGGTTAGAAGCTGAACGTTTGAGGGTAAATGCTAGTGAAATAAAGACTTCCTATTTGAGCTTAAGAGGAGAGATCACATACCTTTTTGGCTTCATTGGGGAGTGAGTGAAGCTTGTCAAAGTAGAGGAGACTTCTTGTTGGACCCTGGGAGGAGCTTGTACAGCGTCAAGGCAATGGTTGTAAAGTTCTTCTCCTTTTGAATTAATACAATCAAGCTCATTTTTCTCAACAAGTATCTCATGTTATTTGTTTCATGGACTCCTTGACTTTCATGTTAAATATGTTTTATAATATTGGATATGTGCTATTTAATCGTTTGCCTTGTTTGTTCTTGTAGGTTTGCGACAAAGGAACTTACTTGGATCAAAGGAGCGAAGGCATCTCCAAACTTGCGTTGGACATGAGGTAGGCCTTAAACACATTTGTTTGCCATTATTTATAAAGCACATTTAGAGAAAGATAGTGTCTGGTTGGTTTGTTTGTCATTAGGTCTTCATTAGATTCTAGGAAGTTCTGTCTTGTCCGCAAGATCGACTCATTCCGCGTGACAAAATGGCGACTCTACTGGGGAAGGTCAAAGTTATCATAAAATTGCCTCCTCCTTCGAGTCTTCGCCAACTCCAAAGTTTGCAAGGGAAAGCGAACTTTTTACGTCGATTTATCCCTAACTACGCCGAGATTACAAAGGGTTTTACCCGGCTATTGAAACAAAATTCTTCATTCTTTTGGGATGAGATAGTTGAGAAATCTTTCGATGCTTTAAAACATGCATTGACCGATGCACCGCTGTTGCATCCTCCCAACTACAACCAGGACTACTACTTATATGTCGTCGCTTCCTATTCCACCATTGGAATGGTGTTAGTTCAGGAAGATGAATTCAGTACCGAACATGTGATATATTACCTTAGTCGCACGTTGAATCCAACTGAGCTAAAATACTCACATGTCGAGAAATTGGTATTGGCAGTTGTTCAAGCTGTCCAACGATTTCGTCATTACATTTTATTACGAAAAACTACAGCCATTTCTGATTGCAACCCCATGATCTATATTTTGACCAAACAATCGCTAGGGGGCAAGTACTCCGAATGGATTGTCATCTTGCAGGAATTTGATTCGGAATTTGAAAAGTCCAAGTCAAAGAAATCTTTAGTTTTTGCGGAACTTATGTGTGACTTCCCTCGTGTCGATTCAGAAACAGTGGCGGAAGAGCCCATTGCGGACGAATCCTTGTTTCTGATCAGTACTTTAGATCCGTGGTATGGAGATATCATCACTTAT
>APFE030950786.1:51575-100914 GCA_000404065.3 Pinus taeda | reverse complement strand
CCTGAAGTTGATGCTACCTTATACCGTCAACTTGTAGGAAAACTTTTGTATCTAACCCATACTCGTCCTGACCTTTCCTTTGTTGTTGGCCTTGTTGCTCGGTTTATGCAAAAGCCACGTGAAAGTCATTGGGAAGCAGCTAAAGAATACTTCGTTATGTTCGAGGTACAGTTCAGTTTGGAATTCATTACAGTGTCGAAGCATCTCCTCTATTGGTTGGTTTCACTGATTCCGATTGGGCTGGTGACCTGATGATCGGAAGTCTACTGCCGGTTATGTCTTCACTCTTGGTTCAGGACCTATTACATGGGCTTGTAAGAAACAGGCTGCCATTTCTCTTTCGTCAGCAGAAGCAGAGTATCGTGGTGCCGTGGAAGCTAGTAAGGAAGCCTTGTGGCTTCGTCAGATCCTATCAGAATTTGGCTTTGAGCAGCAGTATCCATCCACACTTTGGTGTGATAATCAAAGTTCCATTCAGCTATGCAAAGATCCAGTCCAGCATCAGCGCAGCAAACACATTGAACTACACATGCACTTCATCAGAAAACTCATTCATGACCATGTTCTTGAAGTGCAATATTTTTCAACAGATGATCAGGTTGCAGACTTCTTCACAAAGGCTCTCATAGAGGCGAAGTTCACTAAACTTCGATATATGCTTGGAGTTCAGGAAGTTGTCACTAAGGGGGGATAGGCTCTAGTGCCTCCTTCCTTCTCCTAT
Organism: Pinus taeda; assembly: GCA_000404065.3. Classification (NCBI taxonomy): domain Eukaryota; kingdom Viridiplantae; phylum Streptophyta; class Pinopsida; order Pinales; family Pinaceae; genus Pinus; species Pinus taeda. The sequence goes on along the minus strand of APFE030950786.1, from coordinate 100,193 downwards.
TGTGTCATATTTGTAAATCCTTCAATCCTATCCCAAGTTGTTCTTAAGGGGGGATGTTAGGATATTCCGACACATAGGAAATAGTTAAGTTCAACTTGGTCTAGTATAGAGTTAGGTAAAGTGTGTTTCTTTACCGTTGCACATTTTGTAACTTACAATCCGACGGTCACGATATGTAGTGATCCGACGGTTCATTCTCTCCTCGGTATTACCGACACTTGATCCGTGGCTTGACACCCGATTGGTCCATGAATTCTATTTAAAGCGCATGGAGGGTCATTTGTAGGTTAACCGTGCATGAGAGAAGCTTATGTAAATTTTCATTCTTTTATTAATAAATTGCCTGTAGTAGCCACGTTGGCGCAGGCCGTGGACTGGTTCCCTCTCTGAGGGTTTTAACCACGTCAAAATACTGGTGTATTGATCTGTGATCTGTTTATGAGCGGTGTCCTTTTGGTGTTCTGTCTGAGGAACTTACCCTGTAAATTCCTACAATAGAAGTGTTGTACTAGATTTGATTCCATGTCCTTGTGGGAGACAAGCTCAACACCCTGAGAATCCTTAATCTTTGTGATTCTATTATGTGCCCTGCGGGTCATAGTGGACTTGTGGAAGAACTTAGTATTTCTTTCTCCCTCTTTGATCTATTGAATCCTGGATTTCTGTCTCCAGAAAGTTTCCTCTTGTAAGCATCGATCCTCCCATTCTTCCTATAAAGAATTGGTTAGCTTTTTCCTCTCTTCATTGAAGCCCTCTATGATATTGATCTGATTGATATCCTAGAGTTTCTGTTCAGTCTCAATTCTAGCCTTGAGGATATCGCCAAATTCCTTTTTGTTCCAAGCTTTAAGTTTGGATTTAATATAATTTAGTCTCTGCTGGAGCATATACATTTTAGTACCCTGAATATTCAGATCCTCTTTCCACCATTTGTCAATGTTATTGGTGAATTTGGGGTGTGAGAGTCAGGCATTCTCGAATCTGAAGGTCATGTTCCTCGAAGTGCCCATAAAGGTAGCTTCTAGCTAAACTGGCCAATGATCCAAACCCCCAATGGGTAGAATGGACGCTATGATGGCTAATCCTGTGAGGAGGAGATCCTCATAAATGATAATTCTATCAAGTTTTGAAGCCACTTGAGCATCCCCTCCCCTTTTGTTATTCCACGTGAAGGTTCCATTTATTGTCTTGGTGTCCACTAGTCCCATGTTCATGATGAAATCTTGGAAGGCTTCAGAGTCTCTACCTAGCTGATCTCATCATATTGAAATCACCTGCAACTATCCAAGGCATATTGGGATATCATTTTCTTAGATCTTCCATGGAGGTAAGAAGCTTAAGTTTATCTGCCTGCTTCTGAGGTCTATAAACATTTGTTATCATGTATATCTCTTTATCACCTATAGGACTACACACCAAAGATAGATAGTTCCTGGATGCTTCAGCATCCAGGATTCCAAATTTCTATGGATCCCACAGAGTGAGAATCCCACCTGCCGGGTTATTTGCCTTAACCTCTAAATACTCATACTTGATTAACCATTTATTATGAATTCCTCTTATTTTGTCCATTGAACATTTGGTCTCCAAAATAAGTACCATATCTGGTTTTTATTCTTTTATTCTGTTACTCAGATTCCTTTGTTTCCTTCTACTACCCAACCCTCTAATGTTCCAAGTTGTGAGTTTCATTAAGAAAGGTTGGTAAAGGAGTAGCTGGTAAGATCTTTCATCTTATCTGAGTTAATAAGTAGCTTTTCACATTTGTTTAGCAGTTCATTCTATCTTTTCCTTCCTCTTTTCCTTCTTGAGTTCTTTGGAGATTGTGCCTGTAAGTTCTCCATCATTTTAACCCCACTCTGATCCTAGCTTTTGTGGTTTCTTTTGACACCAGTGCCCTTCTATTGTACCCTCCATAGAAAGAGTTGTTGAACTCGATCATAGTCTTCTTTTGGCAAGTTGTCCACTCCTTTGTTTCTGCCTTGTTCCAGCAATAGTTCTAGATCCAAATTTTCCTTGTCTAGAATCTCCTATAGTTCATGGTCCTCTATTCCCGCCTCACTTAGAGTCATCTCATAGTCTTTACTGATCTCCATGCTGCTTGGAAGATCCTCCTTCAGCTGATTATTTATTGTGATATCCTCCATTTCGGCTACTATTTCCTACTCCTTAGATGTGTTCTCCCTGTCCTACACTATCTCCACATTCTCCTCTACTTCCTCTAGGATTTTGAAACTATTGTGTCTTGTATTTCTGTCTTCACTACTTTTCTTGTGTGGCCATTTACTCCCTTTCCCTTTGGCCCCAACCTTGGTAAAACCCTTTTGATCTCTATCCAAAGAGGTTTTCCCATTGCCTTCCATACTGTTTTTTGGGTAGTCTCTAAATAGATGGCCATGCTCATGACATTTTCAGCACCTAAAAGGTATGTAATCATAGTCCACCGTTTTCACCCACTCTTCATCATATATCTCTAAAATTATTGCTTCCGGAAGGGCTCCAAATAGATCCATTTCCACACATATTTGGGCAAAGGAGGTATATTTACCTTTGAGAGTTGCCTCTGATATCTTAAGAAAATTCCCCAGCTTGTTACCTATGGTTTTCAGAGATTATGGTAGCTAATAATCCAAAGGTATTGAGTATAGTATGATCCAAACTAGTACAAATGTAAATTTTTCATGTTCCGGGACAAAGTTCATCATCCATGGTTGCATGTAGAGTCCTACCGCAACATAGAAATATGACCCCCCTTCAAACACTCTATCTTTGTCGTCTAGGTTCATGAACATCACCATGAAGAAGCCCTTAGAACGCAGATGTAAATGTATTTCTCCCTTTAGCTTCCAATGGATTCTAATCCAGATGTGTAAATCCCTTTCCGTTGGCCATAACCCCATGAACTTGCAGATAATCTCATGTTCTTTCATATGATCCCTGTGCGCTTGAATCACTGGATCACTCAATATGACCCAGGGAATGATGCTCAATTTGGGTTTGCAGACTCCCTTGGTTCTTGTGGAAGTTGTTTTTCCACTGTCGCCTCCCTTCCCCATTTCTTTACTTATTTCCTGTTGATTCCCTTCCTGACCCTGGAGTTCGTTTCTTCCAACTATTTCCTTTCCTTTTGCTTCTGAAATATTTTCCAACAGTTTTTTGAAATACTTCCCTCCTGCTTCCTTGCTTCCTTTTGTGACTACATGATTGTAGGAGGGAGCGGCGCTCCCCCCTGCATGTCCCGCCATGGAACCCTAATGCAAAACCCTAGCGTCAACTTCAATCCTCGTTCAGGTTTCACTCCAAATGCCTAAAATCAAGTTTGACTCGTGCCGTTTCTTTCTCGTTTCATACCAAACTTTACTCTTTAAAATTCTCAACATTCTTAATAAAAATGAAAATGAAAATTTATATAAATTTTTAAATTTCAATAATATTTTCAAAAATATTTTTTTTTTAAATTAAAATATAATCTTAAATGTTAATAATTTTGAAATTAATAAAAAATATGTCAAAATAAATACTTATAATATAATAAATATACAAAATATGAAATATTTATGTATTATGCATTAAACAAAACATATTTCATTAATTTATGGAATATTCTAATACAAATTAATGGTGATATATGATATACTTTTGAGGTGTAGTTTCATTGGTTAGTATGTGATGTAGTCTTGGCTAGTTTAGGTTCAAACCTCATGGGAAGAATGAGGATGAAAGCTGCTTTGGGTGAATTAAAATTTTGAAGAGACATCCCATTGTGGGTGACAATTGACATTTTTTTATTAAAAAATAATTAAAAACTATATTTATTTTTAAAATTTCTAAAAAAAATGAAATTAAAACACCCAATTTTTTTTAGCATCCTTTTCAAAACATTAATATAATTCAAAATTAGTAAAAAACATTAGAAGGTAACAAAATGTATATGAAAAAATTCACAATTATACTGGCCCCATACACATAAGATAAAAGGTTAATTTAAAAATTTCACATAAAAGACTTAGAATACATATTAAATATTGCATTGCATGCATAATATAGAAGCTTAAATGACCATGATAATGATTAGCAATAAATAATGGTTATCAAACTCTGACCATAAATCATAAAAAACTTCAAAGTATAAAAAAAATATTGGTTTAACCTTTAAAAAAACTTTAAAGGTATCTAATAATATTTCTTCATTACTTAAATAATTTTAAAAGAGACATTTATTAGAGACTATTCTTTTTATTATTTATTTGAAGATAATTTTTTTTAATAATTGCCATTACTATTATTTTTATTATTTATTTGAAGATAATTTTTTTTTAATAATTGTCATTGTTACTTACGTTCTCTGTTATAACTAAAACTTTTCCAAAGAGATCTTTTGAAATCCACTAGGCACTTCAAAAGAAATGTTATTGAATACATTGAAAATATGTAGATAGACTAAATGTGACTATTCAAAAGAGTACCTACTACAACACAACATAACCACACCAACCTTATCTCAAATCACACCAACATTATCTCAACTTTGGGACATTTAAATGTACCTTCTTGAAATGGTCGAGAAAATTGATGTTTCCACATATGTGACCAGTTGCTTCTATGGAATATTTGGTTTAGTGAAATGGTCAAGAAAATTGATGTTTCCACATTTGTTGGTCATTTCATCCATGGAAAATTCGGTTTAGTGAAATGGTAAAATTTTTGGTGTTAACTAAGACTATGATACAATCAAGAAATTTAGAGATTCAACCCACAAATTAAAATCTATACAATTACTCTATGGGCAATGTTTATAGAGATTGGTAAAATTGTTAAAGTAATATGAGAAAAAGTGGAACCATAAGAACCAAGATAATGAACAATAACCTTTCTTAATAAGATCATATTCCAAAACCCTTGAAATAGCACAGTTACTAACTCCTTAAAAAATTACGCTTCATTCTCATTTAAATACAATTTTATACTGAGATAATGGCTTACTCTTTGCAGTAATGAATCTTCCATGCAATTTTTTTTTAAAAACATAAATTTTTGAGATAATTTATAAAAATAAAATTTTAATTACCCTCAAATAAATCAATCATTCCATTCCACAATGGATAGTAAGTACATTGGGAAAAATGAAACTTTACACTTTCCCTACACCGAGTCACTTCGTGGAGGTGCAAAGGTTGGCTCATGCTTATGCTAGATTGAGAGCATTTCAATTTTTTTTAAAGGGGTAGGAGGCAACTACATTGCGGTCCACATAAAACTTTTGAATTTGAAAATGAAACGTTGGTAGATGACCATATCTTATGTTTCTCGATGACCATTTGTAATGGATGTCCTTCATTTCAATCAACTATCCGACTGACAGAGTCTTAATGATTGTACAGTGCATAGTGTCATGCCTGCTACATTCTCGTTCTCGTTCTCTTACCACGTGAAAGTTACGGGCAGGTTTCCGGCGGTGAATGTTTCCGACCACAAACAATTTCTAACGTCTAGGCCGAGAGGTGGCCTGCTCGGATGCCAAGAACCTGCAATCGGGATAAGGGTTGCCGTTCAGCGTAAGTAGATGAGTGACCAAAAATTATTCCAAAAGTGGTGATGTTTCCAGGGTCATCAAGAAGAAGAACCATCTCCTAATAGAAGCCCTTCGGCATAAGTATATGAATGACCAAAAATATCCCCAAAATGGTGATGCTTCGGGTCTTCGATAAGAAAAACCATCCATGCTTATTTGTCTGTTCATCAGGGAGAGTTAGCCATACACAACAACATTAATTCCTCTTTTTTCATATTCTGTTTTTAGACTAGTTTAGTCTAGTTTCACTGCCTTCACAACTATCAGTGTCTTTGAAGTGTTGAGCAGTGTTATCAATTTAGTCAGGACCAGGAAAGCGATTGCATCAGGTTTGGGTTGAGGTCATAGAGGTTGGGTGAGGGCCAAAACAACACTAGGTGACTTGAACAGATTGCTGGGATGGCTGCTTCGGGTACGGTAAGGATCCCGACTTCTGTTCCTGAGGTTCGAATGATTTTCTAGAAGGTGTTCGGCGTAAACACATGAAGTTAGCTGAAGGAATTTCGGTTAGATAGAGTCATATCGTATAGAACGGTGGCATTACGGTGGCGTATTAGAGGAAACATTAAACATATGAAGTTAGTTGAAGGAATTTCTGTTATCAATCTGTTGGGAATTTTTCTGGTAAAATTCCAAAAACAAATTAACTGAACACAAAGACAATGCTCTGTTTTTCTCCACAGGATCTTTAAAACAGGGAAGCTATAATTGATTTCTGAGAAGAAAAATATTTTCTCACACATAGAAACACTTTGTATTCATTAATAAAAGACTGATACAAAATTCATCCTCTTTCTCTCAGAGGGATTCACCAAGAACTTCAAAATAAATTACTCTGTCTCCTTTTGAAATTTTACACTATTGTGTGTAAAAATTTCTTTTACATTCACTGCTGTGTAAAAACAAAAATTACATGGATTTACTGCTGTAAAAGAAATACCTTACATATGCTCTGCTGCAAATATTTTTACCTCGCACTGCTATGCATTTTTCATTCCATTACATAAGTCCACTCTTACATTCACACTACTGTGTGTGTTTTCACCTACGCGCAGCTTCCCCTTACATTACAATGTATATCCAATACATAATAAAACAACCATTACATATTTTTTACCTATGCTACTCCCGTGAATGATTAAAAACATTATAATTAAAAACTATATGCTATGCCCATACCTCCGTAAGTAAAAAAAACATTAAAATTAAAATCTTTTACCTAAAATCTACGAACACATTTAATTTCATTTATATTTTACCTTGGTCAACAAAAAACTTCACGCAATGTGTTTGCTGCAGCCCTGTACGCAAATTTGGATGCAATCAACGGACATCATCCATCCTTGCAATCAGACGATTCGGAACAATATCGGACGGGCCTTACCTACCAAACTTTACGTCTCGATGAAAAGTGGTTTTTGAAAAAGTACATTGGACACGCGTAAAAGATTGATTGCATTGGATGAGTTTGAGGGAATACCACTTCTGTAGCAAAAGCGGTCCAATGAGGTTCAGTGATTTTCGGGAATGGTTTTATGGTCGTCGTTTCAATGTTGTTTCACGGCAAGTTGAAATTAATATTTCAACACTCCCCTTTAATTTCAACTGCTGGGCATTCAGTCATACCTAGACACTTCCTCAAAAATTCGAAACTTTTCTGGTCCAATGGCTTGGTCAGAATGTCTGCAACTTGCTCTTGAGTCCTGCAATGCTGTAAAACAATTTCTCCATTGTTTACCAATTCGTTGATATAATGAAACTTTGTGTCAATGTGTTTCGTTCTCTTATGAAACACAAAATTTTTGGAAAATGCAATGGCTGAGCTATTGTCACAAAAAATCATCGTTCCTTTTGCCTGCTCTTGGCCTAAGCTCCTTAACATTCTTCTCATTCAAACTGCTTGACATGCTGCTGCTGTAGCTGCCACATATTCAGCCTCTACTGTAGACAACGCCACAATAGGCTATTTCTTAGAAGCCCATGAAATGGCTCCTGAATCCATGTGAAAAACATAACCAGATGTGCTTTCATGATCATCTACACTTCTAGCCCAATCACTATCAGTGTATCCAATTAAATCCAAACATTCTGAAGTAGTATATAAAATGTCAAACCCTTTTGTACCTTTAACATACCTCAAAATTCTTTTTGCTGCCTGCCAATGTGCTTCTTTTGGCCTCTCCATGAATCTGGAAATTAAACTAACAGCAAACATTATATCTGGCCTAGTTGCAGTCAAATACATTAGGCTGCCAACTATGCTCTTGTACAAACTAGGATCAAAATCCTTGCTGCTGTCCTCTTTGCTGAGTTTTAATCCCATTATTGTGGGAGTGGTTGCTTCCTTGCTGTCCTGCATGTTAAATCTCTCCAACACTTCATTAACATATTTTGCTTGTGAAATAAAAATTCCATTTTCATTTTGATCTACTTCTATTCCTAAGAACTATCTCAACAAACCCATGTCAGTCATCTCAAAATCCTCTTTCATGACTGTTTTGAAGTTTTCAATGAGATGATCATCATTACTTGTGAAAATAACATCATCAACATACAACACAACAATTAAAATTTTACCATATTTTTCTTTGATGTAGACGGTGGGTTCTCCCTCACATTTTTCAAATCCATTTTCCTGTAGATAGGAATCTATCCTGCTGTACCATGCTTTTGGCACTTGCTTCAGCCCATAAAGAGCTTTCTTCAATCTACACACTTTGTGCTCTTGGCCTTTCTTTTCATAGCCTAGAGGTTGTTCTATGTAAACCTCTTCCATTAACACTCCATTTAGGAATGCTAACTTCACGTCCATTTGGTAAACTTTCCACTTGTTTTGTGCTACTATGGATAGCACTGCTCTCACGATTTCCACTCTTGCAACTGGTGCGAAAGTTTCCTCATAGTCTCTCCCATACTGCTGTTTGTATCCTTTGACAACCAATCTTTCTTTGTGTCTTTCTATTTTGCCTTGAGCATTACTCTTGGTTTTATAAACCCATTTAACTCCAATGACTTCTTTACCTTTTGGTAGTTCAACCAAATCCCATGTCTTGTTTCTTTCTATGGCATTGATTTCCTCATCCATAGTTTCTATCCATATCTTATCCTTAATTGCATCTTCGAAATGAATATGGTCATCAACATGACAATGTAATGCAAAAAAAGAATTCATACCTTCATTTGTTGGCTCTTGCTCATAAATGTCACTCAAATTTTTGAACTTCTTACCTCTTTCATTCGGTGTACAAGTGCTTGAAGATGCACTTGAATTTCCTCCTTGTGGTGTGCTTGGAGAAGCACTTTCATTTCTCCTCAAGGGTGTTCCTTGCTGCCCTTGTGTTGGCACTGCTGTTTGGGGATGTATTTCAGCCATCTCCTCATCATCTTCATCACGAGACAAACAATTTTTAACATTCACTGTTTTCTCTATGCTTCCATCCCAAGCTTCCTCCTCAATGAACTGAACATCTATGCTCACAAAAAAATTCTTGGTAGATGGGATATACAACCTGTAAGATTTGGATTCCTCACTGTATCCAATGAAAATACATTTCTCCCATTTGCTGTCCAAATTCCTTCTTAGCTGATCTGGAATGTGTGCATAAGCCACACATCCAAAAACTTTCATGTAGGTGACTCCTTTATTTCTCCCACTCCATGCTTCTTCCGGCACTCTGTTCATGACTGCTTTTGTAGGACACCTGTTCAAAATATACGCTGCACAATTTACAGCTTCAGCCCAATACTCATTTGGAAAATGCTTTGCCTTTAACAAACTCATCGCCATATCCATGATGGTCTTGTTCTTCCTTTCAGCAACTCCATTTTGCTATGGAGTGTACCTAGTTGTAAATTGCTTATGAATTCCATTTTCTCTACAAAACCGTAGGAATTCCTTGGAGATATACTCACCTCCTCTGTCAATTCTTAGAACTTTGATATGCAGCCCATTTTGATTTTCTACAAGTTCTTTGAAATTTCGAAATTTTTCAAACACTTTAGTTTTGTTCTTTAGAAAATAAACACAAGTTTTTCTAGTAAAATCATCAATGAATGTTAGAAAATATTGGCTGCCTGCTAGTGATGGATTTTGCATCGGTCCACATACATCTGAGTGGACAATCTCTAAGGGTGCTTTTGCCCTTATGCTTTTCCCTGATGGAAAAATTTCTCTGTGTTGTTTCCCCAAGGTACAACCTTCACAAAGGTTGTTCGGTTTCTCTATCAATGGTAATCCTCTTACCATTCCTTTTCTACTCAACAAGTTAAGACCTCCAAAGTTGATGTCCAAATCTCAAGTGGCACAACCAATTTTCATCCTTTGGTATGCTTTGAAAAGCCTCTTGGGTAACTACTGCAATTACTTCTTTATTTTTCAAATCTGCCCTTATTCTGAGAGGGAACATCCTATTCCTCGTCATCTTAACTTCAACAATACATCTTTTGTTGGGTGCTCTATCCATGACGGTGCATACATCATTAACAAAGAAGACATTGTACCCCTTTTGAACAAGTTGCCCAATGCTTAAGAGGTTACATTTCATTCCAGGAACATAATAGACATCTGCTATGGTTTTCTTTTCACCTTTCTTTGTAAATATTTTAACTTCTCCTTTACCCATAACAGAAATTTTACTATCAGTCCCAAGTGTGACTTGTGACTTCACACTTTGATCTAAAGCAGAAAACAGGGCTATGTTCCTGTCATATGGTTGCTGCAACCGGAGTCTAAAAACCATATGTCTTCACTGTTTGTTTCATCCATATTACAAGCTAACAATACATTATCTTGGCTGATATTTTCTCTAGTGATATTTGCACTAGATCTATTGTTCATATCATGCTGTTTCTTCCTACATTCACTGGCATAGTGCCCATATTTTTTACAATAATAACATTGGACATTGGATTTTTCATACCTTTGTCCTTGAGCATGATGATGTCCACTTTGTTGGCTGCTGCCTTGGCCTTGGTTCTGATTTGGATTGCTGCCTCTTCCTTGAGCATTTGCTGGACTGTTCCATCCACCTCTGTTTTGGCTTCTGCCTCTTCCTCTTTTGTTTCCTCTACCTTGACCTCTTCCTCTTCCAAAGGACATCTGGGTCTTGAAGGCTTGCTCTAGAAATGAGTTTTCATTTCTACTCAACCTCTGTTCATGTGTTATCAGTGATGCATGTAGCTCATCAATTGAGAAGTTTGAGAGATCCTTTGTCTCTTCTATAGTGGTGACAATCACATCAAACTTTGAGGGTAGGATCCTCAATAGTTTCTCTACAATCCTCCTTTCTTCAAGAGTTTCTCCATAAGATCTTATTTGTGTGACCAGACCAATCACATGTGTGAAGAATGAGTCAGTATTGTCCGACTCCTTCATGCATAGATTCTCAAAATCTCTCCTTAGCAATTGTAGTTTTGCTGTCTTCACTTTCTCCATGTCTTGATAGGCTGTCTTGTGAGTTTGTCATGCTTCTTTGGATGTCTTGGCTGCTGCTATCCTTGGAAACACACTCTCATGCACTGCTTGATATAAAAATACGAGGGCTTTTGAATCCTTCTTCCTATTGCTCTTCAATAGATCTTTCTCTGCCTGAGTTAACCTATTAAACTCATTTTCATCTGCTGGTTCTTCAAACCCATATTCAACTAGTTCCCATAAATCTTGATAAGCAATCAGAGCTCTCATGGTTATTGCCCAATAGTCATAGGTTTTTTCCATTAAATTGTGGAAGATGAGTATTAAACATACCCATGCTAGTGCTGGTGCTGGCCATCCTAACACTCTAAACTATGATTCAAATAACTGACTGTGTTTTTTTTAAAATGACTCACTGTTTCTTCAGCAGCCACACAACGAACTAATATGAGAAATACCTGGATCCTTTCTTGATTGAGTCTTCACTCTGCTGGAGAAGCTGCTGCAGCAAGAAACCTTCTTTCAACTTCTTTGACACCTTCAAGAAACCTTCCTTTAGCTTCTTTGACACCTTCAAAGAGCCTCGACAAGCTCTGATACCACTGTTGGGAATTTTTGTGGTAAAATTCCAAAAAAAAATTAATTGAACACAGAGACAATGCTCTGTTTTTCTCCATAGGATCTTTAAAACAGGGAAGCTATAATTGATTTTTGAGAAGACAAATATTTTCTCACACATAAAAACACTTTGTATTCATTAATAAAAGACTGATACAAAATTCATCCTCTTTCTCTCAGAGGGATTCACCAAGAACTTCAAAAGAAATTACTCTGTCAAAACTGTGTAAAAACAAAAATTTCATGGATTTACTGCTATAAAAGAAATCCCTTACATATGCTCTGCTGCAAATATTTTTCCCTCCCACTGCTATGCATTTTTCATTCCATTACATAAGTCCACTCTTACATTCACACTGTTGTGTGTGTTTTTGCACAGCTTCCCCTTACATTACAATGTATATCCAATACATAATAAAACAACCATTACATCTTTTTTATATATGCTACTTCGGTGAATAATTAAAAACATTATAATTAAAAAACTATATGCTATCCCCATACCTTCGTAAGTAAAAAAACATTAAAATTAAAATCTTTTACCTACCATTTACGAACACATTTAATTTCATTTATATTTTACCGTGTTCTCTTCATTACTCAAATAATTTTATTTACCAAACTTAAAAACATTAAAATTAAAATCTTTTACCTACAATCTACCATTTTGAAAAAATACATTGGACACCCTTAAAAAAATTGATTGCATGGAGTGAGTTTGAGGTATTCCATAGCAAAAACAGTCCGATAAGATTCAGTGGTTTTCTGGAATGGTTTTATGTTCGCTGTTTTAATGATGTTGCACGGCAAGTTGAAATTAATATTTCAACACAATCGACTCCGGTCCACGAATGGCGATGTTTGGGTTGAAGTCACTGAGGTTGGGTGAGGGTAAAATCGACACTACGTGGCCTGAGGAGATTGTTGGGATGGCTACTTCGGGTACGGTGAGGATCCCGACTTCTGTTCCCGAGGTCCGAATGATTTTCTAGAAGGCGTTCGGAGTAAACATATGAAGTTAGGAGTAAACATATGAAGTTAGTTTAGGGAATTACGGTTAGATAGAGTCGAATCATATAGAACGGTGGCGTTACGGTAGCGTTAGTTATGATTCGTATTAGAGGAAAGACGGTTAAGTTATGATTCGCATTACTGCAAACACGGTGAATCCATGAATGACCAATATAGGGAGTTCTTTGAGGGCTTCAGTTAGAGTGCAATCTATTGCTTTATATATAACTATCTATTGCTTTATATAGAACCGTCGGCTGATGCAAAGTACCTATTATCAAACATAGCCATCCGAAGTATAGGGGCACTCAAATACTTCTTAACAAAAATGAACACTTTTCTGTTTCTGTTAGCTGTAAGTTTCACAGCCTCTTCTGTGTTGCCCGGAGTTACTTCAATACGCATCCCTTTTGATACCCAGCAGTATGGTGATGATCAGCGGTTTGCTGTAGACGATCGCCGTCCTACGTTTCATGCTGAGCAGTTTGGTGAAGCCGATTCCCGTCGTACGTTTGACGATGAGCGGTTTCCAAAAGCCGATTCCCGTCTGACGTTTGACGATGACCAGTTTGATGCAGCCGATAACCGTCGGACGTTTGATGCTGACCGGTTTGGAACAGCCCATTCCCGTAATAAGTTTGATGGTCGGCAGTATGGTGCACACGATTCTGGTAATACGTTTGATTCTCGGCGGTATGGTGCAGCCGATTCCGTTAACACGTTTGATGCTCAGGAGTTTGGTGCAGCCAATTCCGCTGTTACGTTTAACGTTCTGCAGTATGGTGCAAAAGGTGATGGCGCCACAGAGAATAGCAAGGTGAGAGTTTGAGTTATATCAAGAGTTTGAGTTTAGAGAGGGAAAATTAATTGAAGTTTAAATTTACTTTATTATGTAGTTTTAATATATATATATATATACTATATATATATATATATATTATTTTCAAGAATGAATATCTTTTGTATGTTATATCCAGGCTTTTCTGGCAGCTTGGAATGCCGCCTGTTCTTCTGCTCAACCGTCTACGCTTTATATACCAAAAGGAAATTTTCTGCTGGGTCCAACAGTATTTACAGGAGCATGTAAAAGTAATAGTATAACTGTGCAGGTAAGGTGGTAGTAACATCCATTACTTGGTATGAAGATCATGTATTCGATTTAACATATTTTTTTTTAGCAACGAGAATTTGTGTTTGGCGGCCGCAGTTAACTGGGGACCTCATTCAAACGACAGACAACACCGGACAGTACTGGTTGCAGTTCGAGGAGGTAGATGGTCTAACGATCACCGGTGGCGGACAATTGGATGGACAGGGAGCCTCCTGGTGGAACTTGTGTAGGCAAAATGGCCAAGTACGTATGATAAAGTCACTCCTTTATTTTATGTGATTTGGATAGCATAACATTACATATCCTCATTCTGACTCAAATATATGGTGTGCTGTGCAGTGTCAAACGGGCCCTGCGGTATTGCCTCGCCCATTTTTAACAAATTCAGTATTTGAAATTTCTAAATTAGGGTTTTAGATTTTAAAAATATTTTGATTTTAAAACCATTAATTTTTTTGGGCACTCTTTCCCTTGAACTTATGTCGATTGTTGATTTCTCAACATTGAGAAATCAATCTACTGACATGACCGCGCCATGTTTATCCGATTTCGGAATAAAAACAAATAATTCTATTCGAACATTGTGAAATGATAATATGCAGTCTTTACGATTGGCGGGAGTTACGAATGGTGTGGTGAGGGGTATTAGTTCCATTAACAGCAAGCAGTTCCATATCACCATCGATGCGTCTGACACCGTCCTGGTGGAGGGAGTGACTATCCAGGCCCCAGGTGACAGCCCCAACACCGATGGAATTCATATAGATTCGCACAATGTCCACCTCCGGAATATCAATATAGCAACAGGTCAATCATATTTCCCATTAGCAGTCTTTAGTATTTATTAATGTGCCGGAGGAAAGAAATAACAATGCTAAAACTTTAATGTTAGAAATACTAATTACTCCCTCATGCAGATTTAGAAAGATCTAAATCTAGTTTATTGATAGAAGTAAAGTTGAGTGTAATCTAGTTTGTATGGAGGAGTTAGCACAAGGTCAAGTAGAGTGTAACAGAGTTGGCATGAAATAGTTAGTGGAAGAAAAGTTAAATTTAGTTAGAATTTGTATGATTCATAAATTTAGTGTGTATATATTTGTCGTTGGTTCATTGTAATATGTAAGAAAAAGAAAGACAAAGAAAAGAGTCGCTGTTACTGACTGTGTAGTTTTCTGCTTTATTTCTTTGTCTTTCCATCATTTAACCTTATTGACTATTACCTTTGGCTACACAGGAGATGATTGTATGAGTATATTGGAAGGTACTACCAACCTTCTCATTGAAAACATTAATTGCGGTCCAGGTCATGGAATCAGGTAAATTAAATTAAACTATAGGATACTCTTTCTATTGGACAGATAATATTTCCATTCAAGTCACTGCAATGATTAAAAGGTTGACAAAGGATTTGTGTTATCATTATGAAGTGTGGGAAGCCTTGGGAGATATCCTTCTCTTAATGGAGTCACCAACGTCACTGTAAATGGAGTTCATTTCACCGGCACTCAGAATGGAATTAGGATCAAAACATTGCAGGGAGGGAAGGGCACTGCTACTGAATTAACATTTCAGAACATAGTAATGAACAACGTACAGAATCCAATAATCATTGACCAGTATTACTGTCCACATTGCTCTGGCCAGGTCAAAACTCATTCTACTCCTTTTTTTTTTCCCATAAAACTCATTCTACTCCTATCTGAAGAGCTTTTGTCTTTTCTTACTTATATGGATAACGATAAATATTTTTTTGTCATGGATATTCAAACATCATTAATGCACAGGAATTTTGATTGACATTGATGTCTATATTGCCTTTGTG
Source organism: Pinus taeda (assembly GCA_000404065.3). NCBI lineage: Eukaryota > Viridiplantae > Streptophyta > Pinopsida > Pinales > Pinaceae > Pinus > Pinus taeda. The sequence continues at coordinate 84,646 of APFE030950786.1, read as the reverse complement.
GTGTAGAACTCTTATGTGAATGACAACAGTCCGAACGTGAAGATTAGTAGCGTGTTGTACAAAAACATAATTGGAACCTCAGCAACAAAGGCAGCCATTAATTTCCGATGCAGCGCTACCGTGCCATGCCAAGGTATCCAAGTAGAAGATGTAAGTTTGACTTATGGAGAAAGTGAAGCTCTATCTCTGTGTAAAAATGCCAATATCATTGCTGCTAGTTCTGTGACGCCCCCTCTAGCTTGCTAAAACGCGAATTCGTCATCTGAATACCAACTCTAATATGTTGGTCTTCCGCATTAGCGATCTTGCGGTCTGTATTTGGCTTATTGTTATGGGTTTTTCTTTGTAATCTCAATTCCGTTTCTTCCCGTGTAACTTCCTACGATTGGCTATCGTGTATTACATGAATTAGAAATTCTAATTGTTACACTACACACATTGCATTAAAGAATGATATCTACACTTTTAAACCGAAGCAAGAATATCATGATATTTTAACTACGCCCGCAGGCATATGTATTTCAAAATCAGGGTGTCACAATTTTATCTTTACGTGAATTAGGCCCAAGTACATTATCATTGATCTATGAACTTCTGTGTTATTTTTAACTTTCACCTATTATACATTAATTAGTGTATAAGAATGTTATCTATTATAATATATTAATCATATTAAAAATTAGTACATTATAGTTTACTATGGTGGGATAGGTTCAAGTTATGTTTAAGAAGGATTCATTATGATTCATATAGAGTTATATTATGGATGAATATGGCAATTTGTAATTAATTATTAAAATTTTAGTTTTACATTAATGATAGATTGATAAATGACTTTGGATGTTATTTTTCAGTTTTTATACACTAATTAGTATATAAAAATGGTCTTGATCTACATATATCAACCACATTAATAATATAATTAGTACGCAATGGTTCACTATGGTTAAATATGTTTATATTGTTCTTAAGAAGTGTTTATTATGGTTAATATAGAGTTAGAATATGAATGACCATGGCCATTTACAACTTATTCAAAACTTTAGTTTTATATTAATTATCGGAAGTACATTGTGATAGATATATGAATTTTTGTGTTATTTTTTACCTTTTATACACCAATTAGTTTAAAAAATGTCATCAATCCACATACATAAACGATATTAATAATTAGTACACAATGGTTCACTCTGGTTAGATATGTAAGTTATAGTTAAGAAGGGTTCCTTATGGTCAATATAGAGTTAGACAGTGGATGATTACGATTATTCACAACTAATTATTAATGACTATGATAGATTATGATTGAACATAGTTAACAATCATTGTTTATGGTTGACCATGTTTACCATTGGTGAACATGGTTTGACCAATTTGACCATGCTTTATGCTTTACTGTAGTTTTCTAGCATAGATTATGGTTGTCTATGTTGACATTGGATGGTCATGTAGCTGACTATGGTTGATCACATTGACTATGGTTAACAATGGTTAACCATGGTTCACTATGGTTTATTGAAGGTGATCATGCTTGCTCATGGTCAACTAAGTTTGACAAATGGTTGAGCTTGATTGACTATCTATTGTTGATCAAAGATGACAATGGATGACTATAATTACACATCGTTGATTAGAATTGACATGGATAATTATAGTTAGCTATGGTAAAACTTAGTCAACCATGATAAATCATGCTTTAGTTTTTGTTTATCACATTACAATGTTGACTTTTTGTATGTAACAATACAATGTTAATTTTTGTTTCTCACATTGCAATATGAATTTTAACTTCATCATATGCAATGTCAATTTGTGTTCAAAACATTATAATGCCAAATTGTGTTCATCAATTACAATGCTTATTTTATTTTATGCATCATGCAATTGATATTTATTGTTAGATCTAAGACTTCTGTGATCCATAATGTAAATAAATGTCTTTTGGATTAATCACATCATTAGGATTTGGTCGAGGTTTTGAACCAATTAAAGTGGTTCATCCCCAGGAAAACGTGAAAAAAATCAATCGATGCTCAAGAATAAATAACATGGATGCATCAGTGCCTAGAGTTAGCCATTGAAAACTACTAGTTAGTGAATTAGTTGTTAAGGTAAATAAAATAATATTATAAAATTAAAAATATTATATATTTAATTATAAAGTAGCTTTTAAGAATAATTATATTAAATTAATTTTAATATAATAAGAATGATTCTTAAATTAATTAAATAATATTATATAGGTTAAGAGTTAGTTAACAAATATATTTATTTATATTTATAAAAGTATTTTATATTATATTAAAATAAATTAATTTGTAATCTTGCAAAATTTTAATAATAATAAAGTTAAAGGATAAATAATTGGTTATTAAATATTATTTACATAGTATTTATTAAGAGTTTATTATTTAATTATATTAATTAATAATTATAATATAGTACAAATTAAATAATAATAAAGTTATAGGGTTAAGAATTGGTTCAAAATATTATATATTTATTAAATGGTAAGGAGTTTATTTATTAATTTTATTATAATAAATAGATAAATTTATAATATTGCAAAAATAAATAATAATAAAAATAAAGGGTTAAGAAAGGGTTACAAAATATTATTTATTTATAGAGATTAATTATTTTAATTATGTTAAACAAATTAAATTATAATATAGTAGAATTTTAAATAGTCATAAAGTTAAGGGGGTCTATATATATATATATATATATATATATATATATATATATATATACACACACACACTAATATTTAGAAATAAACTCTCAATAAAAAAAAAAGGGGAAGAGACAAGGTGTGGAATCGCGAAGAGAGGGCTAGAATCTAGCTCTTATTCAATTTCTAACCATCATCCCTATTAAAATGTCTAGCATGCCTCTCAATCTCAATAGCCTCTCTGAGCTTCCTATGGTGTAAGTGAACAACCCTAGTAATGGCTATAGAGCCCTCAATACAGACATGGTGTTTGGATTTGTCCGCATGTTCAACAAGAGCCGATGAGCGGGAATGGTTGTGCCTAATGTCTCTTGCACGCCCATGGATTCTTTGGTTAATGGAATCACCTATTTCTCCAAAATAGGGAATACCACACGAACAAGGAACCAGTTAAACACCTTTCATGTCCTTAGGGTCGACAGGGTCTTCAACAAAACCAAGAGAATTTTTAATGGTACTGAGAGATTTGAATGAAGAAGAGACCTTATTCTTTCTAAGGATATAGGGAATCTTGTCTGTGATCCCTTGGATAACCTTGGAAATAGGATCAACACAAGCAATTTATACTTATTTTTCATATTTCGATGTTGATTTTTTAATATAGTTCTCTATGGTCAAGACTATTACTGAACATTATTGACCATAGTTGTCAATGTTTAACTACAAATGAATATGGTTCACCATGTTAACCATAGGTTACCATGGTGGTCATAGGTGACGGATGTGTAGCTGGTTTAACCATAGTTGAATATGGTTATATTATTGAGAAGAGCTATAAAAGTTATACTAGAAATTGAATATGAAAGAAACATAAATATTAAATAAGCTTTACATAAACATTAATATTTTTTTCGTAAGTCCATCAATTATATTGACCCATAAAATTTGATTTACATCGCACCAAAGTACATCAATCTTCCTTTAATAATGCTACACAACATTACATTTTCCTTTCCTTGACTTAGGCTCCAGGATTATACATGGGCTTATCTTTTTTGTCTTTCCTCTCTCGAATTACTATCCAACTTGAGGGATTGTATGATACAACCACCTCCTTTCCTTAAGATGTTCCATTGCCAAATGCTCTGGTATATTTGTTAGCTTCTTGTCAGTATTCAAATGGTTTGATTCGTGGGTAATTTTTTTTCCATCTTTTTATATGCTAAAATTATGGTTGAATTTTGTGTCGTACTAATTGATGGTTGAGCTTCCTCCCTTAATAGTTGAGGTGGCATATCATGAGTCCGAGTTTAGTATACAAGAGCAATGTTGGCATCAAGAGTCTTCAGATTCTAAAAATTACACAACTTGTGAGCAACAACGGACTTAGAACCATTGGGTCCTTTTAGATCTTGCCACCCATGATTTTTCTTCTTGGCTTTAGGATGCGAAGATTTTCTGTTAAACACACACATGACAAAGACAAATAGGAAAGATAAAACATGAGAGTACATTTTTATTAACAATTGATATACATTTATAGTACATGTTCTGACCATTGGGTTCCACATCCCAAGGTCTCTTAGACTCCTTAAGTCTATTCGGCTTCCACACTAACCCTTAGATGATTAGGTGTCCAACATTCCCCCCCTTAATCCGAACGGTTATGTATGAGTCCAAGAAGAGAGCTGTAAAACAAAATGTGCAAAAATCCATGGCAGCACTAGGTTGAATGTGCTCTCTGAAATGTTGGTATAAAGGGCGGTGGTTTAAGGATGACCACCAACACTGGAATGCTTAGTGCAGTTCCTAGAACTCTTCCAAAAATGGAAAGAAGTTGAAGTCTTCTACTAGAGGAAGTGCTCCTATTGTTTTGAAGAGGGTGTTAGCGCTCAAATCTACCTTAGGCTAAAATAAGGTAAAACTCAAGGCTACATCAAACCACGCTCAGCCTCGTAGCTAGCCCTACGACGACAGGAGAGGGCTCTCTCCAGTCAATCTCGATAAAATGAGCAATAGGGTGCGAGATGACTCTAGAATGGGAACTGATTTTAGGCTAGTAAAGAGATAGGAAAGTTTGATTTTGATTTTTTGGGCTTTTGTTGGAGAAATGGGAAAAAACAATTTGGGTCGGGGGATAAGGCTAGATCTTTGCAGAATTTGAGTTGGGGCGAGGTAGGCAGTAGTATTAATGCTTTTTGATTAAGTGTATGGATGGATCATAATGAAAAGGAGCTGAAGAGGGAAAGGGAGAACATGGATCCTCTCCAAACAGGCGAAAACATGTAAAACTAAACAATTTCAAAGGCAGAGCACTAAAATCAATGAATTCAACCTCATTTACTCATTCATTTAGTTTCAGAAGCATAAGAAGGGAATGGAATACATTAGAAATGAAAGAACTTACAATAAACTGAGAGAAAACACCATCAAGAACTGAAAGCCACAAGAATCCCAACAGGTGCTGCAAAACCTCTGATCTTTCCTTAGCCAAAATATGAAAAATATGTACAATAGTGTGCCAAAATCTTTCCCAAGAGTCCAACCTCTCCAACCTTTGAAAATGAGTGAGAAAATACATCTTATATACAATTATAACCCCTTCCCATGCCTCTAGGGGTTGAATTCCTCCTTCTACGAGCAGTTCCAACTAATTCTAAACAAGGAGCTAGAATATAGGCATCCAAACAACTTGCCTCTAAAAGAAGGGAAACTGATTCTTACACTTGACTTTTACTTTTTTAGGAGTGAATCTTCTAGAATAGGTAAAAATGAGTCCAAGTTACATGCCAACCATAAATTTACATCAAGATAACTCAAAAATTTCATCCACAAGCAAAACTAGTCCAACTGGCCGAAATCCTGAGCTGGAAAATGAAAAATTGACCAAAAATCTATATGCGTAGCGTGCTTGAGTCATATGCATAGTGCACCTTTTAGCTTGATTTTGAGGCACTTCCCGGCATCCAAATTGAGCTCATGATAGCTCGTTGGAAATCCCTGGATGTTGACTATCTAACCCAGGTAGAATTTCCAACTGTGGAGCTCATTTGCCCCTCCAAAACTTCATTCTCCCAGAAGTACGTCCTGCTGGAGCAAAAGGTGGTAACAAGGTGGTTTTCATGGTGTTTTTGGGCCTTTTGATCATCCAGAACTTGATGAAATTCTTCGACAATACTTGAGCATGCATAACTTACCATGACAAACCCAAGAATATAAATTTTTCCTTCAGAAAGTGTCCCAATCAAAAGCGAGCGTGTCGACACGCTACTCATATAGCTGAAAAACCTCTTTTTAGGCCAAAATATTTCAAAATGACAAAAATTTCTCTGAATTTGCTCACATTTGGAGCGAAGACCCTAGATCATGTATTATGTCCAGCCAACGAAGCCTTGGCCAAAATCTGGAGTGGATCAGGCCTTTCCCGCCGTTTTAGTGCTCTGCTCAACCTCCTCTTTAGAATCTTCATTTTTGCTTTGTAGACATGCATGCGAGCCCAATAATGATTTTTCATATGATGGAACATGTTTTTGTTTCTATCCTGATCCTGTGAATGTACCTACGTTGATGAAAAAGGCGAGACCCCTTCCACGCCATGTGGAGATAGTACTCGCGCTGTTGATGAAGTCAACGAGACCCCTTCCACCCCGGGTGGAGATAGTACTCATCGTGATGCTGCAAACAAAGCTCTGTGGCCTCTCTGATATGTTACCACTACTGGTGCACTGCTATGCTCCATCTCAGTACATCAACCTCAATGGTTGAGTCACTATCCTGCTCATATCCTTGCTCATAAACTGAATCCGTCTCTGACATGGCTTTGAAAACAAGATGTCTACAATATGTATGTTGATATAGGTATAGTGAAGGAAAAAATTTCAGTGTATGCTTTACTCCTCAAATGTGTCACATGTGTATCAAAGTATCATAGGAAAGCCACAATGAGAATAGTTTTGTCCACTGAGTTTGCATGGAAAAGTAGTGTGAAAATGACAATGGCCATAACAATGACAGCAGAGATGTAATGGCAAAGAGAGAGCATGAGTTTGAGGTTAATAATGAGCATGGACACCACTGAAAATATATGACATAGGCATATTTTAACCAAAACAGTCCCTAATATTTGTTTCAAACCCTAAGAAGTGAATTTGGAAATAAAAATAGGGTTTTACATTTCACACTTATTTCTCCACTTTCAAAACACCATAATCATGTCTACAATTCACTGAGCAAACATAAAGAACCTACTTGCAAGCAATTGGAGGCAATTTAGCATGAATCTAGACGAAGGAGCAAAAATTTTCTGGCTCTGAGTTTGTATGCATCGCGCACTTACCCAATACGTAGCATGCTCCCTATGCGTAGCGCGCATGTAATTTTACATAGGTTGGGGAGGCTATATGCGTAGTGCACTCTATATGCGTAGCGCGCCTCCTATATGCGTAGCGCGCCACATAGTGCATTTTGCAGGAGGCGTTCGGAGGCCGTCCCGGTGTCCAAATTGAGCTTGTGATAGCTCGTTGGAAAGCTCTTGGAGTCTACTTTCCAACCCAAGTAGAATTTTTCAATTTGGACTTCATTTTCCTTGTCATAAAGAAAATATCCCAAAACTTGTCAAATTGAGCAAAATGAGGCTGCCTCAAGGCAGAGCGCTGTTGCAGTTAACTTTTGAAGGTCTTACTCAACTCCACATTGAGCTCATGAAAGCTCATTGTAAATATAGTTGTGTCTAGTTATCCTTTGACTCATCAAGCAAGTAATTTAGCCAACAATGTTAGGAGAAATCTTGATTTTCCCAAGGTTACTTCAGAGGTGCATTCAATTCTCTTGAGGCAACGATATTTTTAACATTTCGCTAAAACCATGATACCTGTGTAAAAAGTGAGGGAGTTTTGTCTTATTTGGAATGTTTTGGATGAAAACCTCGCTCATTTTTCCAAAATTCATCTTGGATTGCTCTGAAACATCTTTTGAGTGAAACTTATCCCGATGTGTGAAACAAGGAATTTTTTCGAAATGAAGTGAAATGAAGAGGATAAGGGGCTTCTAAATTCTTGGGGAAATTTTTGGACGTAGGGAGGGATGTTAGGAAGTAGGGGAAAGTGGAATCTAAGAGATTGAGTGAGGGGAAGGGGTCCAAAAGGGAAAAACACAGGCCTAGCCTAGAAAATTACCAAGTTGTGGCAAGAAACTAGGGTTTGTGAAAAAATGAGGAATTTGGGGGATCTCAGTGATGGGAAGTGTTTAATAAGGTACATTAAGGATAGGGGAAGGTGTGTGAACATTAGGATACAAGTTTGTTCGATGATTTGACCATCCAAGAGAAATTACCTCCAAAACCCTAGGAGAGGGAAATGGACCTTACCTAGGCACAACTAAAGCAAGAAAAAGTTGCAAAATGACCCAATGGAACTTGAAATGATGATGAAAACCCTGTGAATGATGGTACACTCAGTTGAATGGTGACATGAACCGACATTTGGATAAATTTGACAAGAGTAAAAGCAACCCCTAGACCTAATGCGTAGTGACCAAATTTTGCTTGAAGACCCTTTGAAATGACAAAATTTGACCTTGAAACCTTAAAATCACTTTGTAAGAGCATGTTTGATCACTGAAGGAAGGATGCAAAGCTTGACACTAACATTGGCTCCAATGGGGATGGTAGCTCCTTGGAGGTGCCAAGAACGACAGATCTTTGGGAGAGCAGACCAGTGCCTTATCCATTGGGCAATGGAATCAAAAATTCAAACTGAAATGCATGACTGAAAAATGATGACTTGACAACAAAAATTGACTCTCACTCAACTAAGAACTGACTCGATACTTAAACACAACTGAAAAACTGGAAATATGCTCAATATGAAACTTATTCAATACAACCTACTCTAATTTTTCCATTCATCACCTGATCAAGTGAAATGGAACAACCAATGTAACCATGTAAGAATCTTGGCTATTGTTTGATTTCTTCCCACACGCTTTCTGATGCGTAGGAAAAGGAAAGAATAGAAAAGCAATCTCTTCCCACATGCTTTCTGATAAGTAGTTCTAAACTGTGTTTTTCATTTTCTATGTTTGCAAATTTCATATATGTTTCATAATCTTAGCAACAGGGAAAAAGAATAGCCTAGAACTTGTTTAAATAAACTCTGTGTTCAATTCCTGTTGTTATTTATGTTTTCTTCAGAATTAGGATAAACATAAATTCTTAGATGCTTCTGTTTCCACTAATTCTTTCACTTTAAAAATTACCAAGGAATTCTTCACTGCTCCTTGAAAATATTCATGCACCTTCCCTCTTCCACCATGATAAAGGATTCTTGACTGCCCTTTACCCCCTCACTTACATCCCATCAATTTCTAGCTTTCAATCTTGTTCCAAAACTGATTATCTTGCTCTGTAGTATTGCCCTTTATCACACAAACACACTCAGCAGTCCATCTTCATAGACTCCATTTCCCAATGGAATACACTCTTACAGACTTGAATCCTAGCTCTATTTAAAATCACCATCCAAACAAACTTAAAACAAACCACTGCACATCATAACTAGCATAAAAAATTAAAAAAACACAAAGTTAAATTATAAAGAGAGAGCCCTCTCTGGATGCAGTTTGGCTAGAAACTACATCTAAAAGATTGGTTAGTGGTTACCTCGGCCGTATTCCCTTTTCTCACAAGTTTTTGGGAACAACCTAAGTGATAACATGATCCAAAATATCCTTAATAACACAGTAAGACTTAAAAAACTCTACCTTAAGGTTCTCCTCTGTTATCACAGAAACAAAGATTAGGTTCCTTTTTATTCTAGGTACATACATTACATCTTGAATATGTGTTATGAAACCAGCTCAAGAAAAGATAGAAAAGAGAGATCAACGCCTTAGAATCCAGCCTCTTCGAGGGGGCAACCTCCTTTAAATTACATAAATGAACAATTCTTGGATGATGCAAATGAAAAGACCTCCTCTCTATATGTAAGAGTCTAAGGGGTCATAACATAATCAGAGCCTACATAACAATAATAATGTAAGGGCACAATAATAACAATAGTGGGCTTCTATGGGGCACAATAGTAACAATATGGGCACTACATGGGTACATCAATATAATAAGTGGGTTGTACTAATAACAATACGGGGTTACACTAGTAGTATAGGGGCCTAACATGCCCCTCTCCTTCAAAAAATGTTGTCCTCAATGCTTGAGTAGTTCTTGATGCTTCCGTATAAATTTATTGTCCTCCCATGTGGAATCTTCAGTGGGTAAATTCTTCCACTTGATGAGATACTCTGAAATTAATTGATTTCGTAGCTGTCGAGTTCTTGTTTATGTCATTGCTCCAGGTTCCAATATGGTTTTTCCTTCCTTTTCAATTTCTGGCAATATTGTTTGAATTGGGATCTTTTGCAACTTTTGAATAAGTGGCCATACTTCTTTGTCCTTCTTCCATTCATCCCTTGCTTTGTTTATCCAATCTCTAGTTGGATAATAGAAATAACACAAAAAAATGCTTCCGCATCCTCATCCTTGAAGAGTCTTCCTATTCGGTAGCCATTTTTAAGTGCATGTAGTATTGCCAACATTTCCTTCTCATAAATAGCTTGCTTGAGATGTAGCAGTAAAAATACCCAATCACCTACATCAAAACAATTTTCACTATGATGTTGATTTACCTGTTGTTTCGTTTGATTTTGCACCGAAGTGGCTTTATCCTTTAAAAGTTGGAGAACTTGTTGTTGATGCTCGATGTGATATTTCACTGCTTGAACCTTTTTCTTCTTGATATGTCCTTTTATCTCTAGAGCTTGGGGAGTGGTAATTTCTTCCAATCCTTTACAAGATATGGTCAGATTCATTTCTTGATGCTGGATGTGATCTTTCACTTCTTGAACATTTTTCTTCTTGATATGTCCTTCTATGCCTAGAGTTTGAGGAGTGATAATTTCTCCCGATCCTTTACAAGATATGGTCGGATTCATTTCTTGATGCTCGATGTGATCTTCTATCTTGATAGTTTGAGGAGTGGTAATTTCGACCAATGAATTACAAGATATGGTTGGATTCATTTCTTCTTTCTTGATGTGATCTTCACTTCTTGCACCTTTTTCTTCTTGATATGTCCTTCTATCTTGAGAGTTTGAGGAGTGGTAATTCTTGCCAATGCTTTACAAGATATGGTCTGATTCATTTCTTCTTTCTCTGGGGTGGGGTTCTGGCATATATCCTCTTCTTTTGATGTTTCTTGATCCTTTTCTTCCTCCTCTTCATATTCTATGTAAAATAATTTCTTCTCAGCACACTTATGACCTTTAGTGCATTTGCTATCACGATTGTAACAAAGCCCTTTTTCTCTTTTTTCTTCCAATTGTTGTGGTGTAACCCTCGTAGGTTGTGGAAGGCTAGGAGAAACAACACTTCCATCTTTATAGTTGTGAGGGGTATGCTTCCTCATTTCCATAATTTTTCTTTCCACTATGTCACAAAGCCCTTTTACTCTTTCAAATTTTTGTGGTGTTTCTCTAAGGAAGGTGTTGCTCTTTGTATCCTCATAATGTGCTATCATTTCCTCCATGAAAATTGACCACGTAACAAGTTTTTTACGAGAACAAAGCCCTTTATACTATAAAAATTCATCTGATTCTAAATATTAAGATGCAATACATACCTTTTGTAACAGTGGTACACCATGTAGATCAAAATATTGCTCCATCTGACATATCCAATTTACCGGATCCTTGCCCTCAAACTTCCTCATCTTGCTTTTTCTTGATTTTAGGAGCTCTATCTTGAAATGACTATAACTATATACATCCAGATCTTTAAGTTCTGAAACTATGACCTGTGGTAGTCCTCTATGTCTTCTTCCCAATGCCACTAGTCTGACCCCAATTGGATTCTCCAATGAAGATTTATGCCAAATCTCTCACAATGACCGAATTATAGGCTAATTCAGTAGAGCAAACTTGTGCGACGTGCCACATGTCCCTATTTTGACCTTTGGCTCTGAAAAATATATACACGAAACTACAGTCTTTCCTCTTTCTGTACCTTCTTATGAAATTTCAATCTGATGCTCAGAGAAAAAGTTATAACGATTTTCCCCAGGTCACCTGTTTTGAATGTAATTCAGGATTCTGCAAAAGGACCAACTTCCTCAGTTCATATCTCCGAAAATATAGTACGAAAAGCTCTGAAATTCAGACCTGAGATTCAGTACGATGTCTTCGCAAATGGGTTTTTGTTTTAGCTTCTGAAACGTCGCAGAAAAAACGTTATAGCGAACATTCCACGATGACCTGTTTGGAGCAGAGAAACCCTAGAATCCAAAGCTCTGATAACAAATGTTATGAAACCAGCTCAAAAAAATATAGAAAATATAGATCAACGCCTTATAATTCAGCCTCTTCAAGGGGGAACCTCCTTTACATTACATAAATGAACAATTCTTGGATGATTCAAATGAAAATACCTCCTCTCTATATATAGGAGTCTAAGGGGTCATAACATAATGAGAACCTACATAACAATAATAATGTAAAGGCACAATAATAACAATACTGGGATTCTATGGGGCACAATAGTAACAATATGGGCACTACATGGGTACATCAATATAATAAGTGGGTTGTACTAATAACAATAAGGGGTTACACTAGTAGTATAGGGGCCTAACAATATGTCGAATATTTCCTTCAGCAAAACTGACAGGAACATTACCATACCATTTGATTTGGTACCCTTTATCATCACCAAGGTATATATTTGCACGGTTGTTGGTTTCTTTAAAATTCTCAAACCAATGTTTGTTACCTATCATGTCAGTGGAAATGCCTGAGTCCACAAACCATGTTTCTGCTTCATCATCCTTAGTAGATAACACCGAATCAGATACAAATAATCTAATATTTTGATTCTGATCCTAATTAGCAAAGTGCCCTGCTTGCTTCTTATATCTATGGAAACCTTAATGAAACTTCTTCTTATGGACATTTTTAGCAATGTGACGAACTCTATCACAATAAAAACATTTGGGTCCTCACACAATTCTATTTGAAGACAAACATTGACGTGGTTTTCTTTGTTTCGTACTTTCAGTTTTCTGTCCTGCATTTTCCTTCCATCCGAAGGGATTTTTCATTGCTATTAGATCAAGATCTGAACTCTGGGGTTTCAAATTCATCTGCCTCTCTTCCTCTTGCATCAAGATCCCTGCCCATTTTTTGAAATTGGGGGCTTTCTCTCTCGCATTCAAGCATGTGATAAACATATGATAACCATCATGTTGAATAATCTTGGGTAAATAAGGGTAGTGTGATTCTTCATTAGTTGATAACAATTTGTGGAGTATTTTTAATTTTTCTTGTTAGCTTAATCTTCTTCTTATTATTATTAATGCATGTGTGTATACTTCATCAAACTGCTACCAAAACATAAGAATAACAACAAAAGATGTTGGACCTCTTTTAGGGTCAAAACCTCTCTTCTCTTGAGAGGAAAACCCTTTAGTAAGTTTCTCTTATTGAAGCTTCTTATTGATCAATGCCAAAACTTAGACGCCTGACTTGAATATCCTCGAAGAACAAGTCAAGTCCTTCCAACGCTTTGTCTCTTCGACACTTCCTCCTTCTAGCATTTCTATCTTCTTATTCTGACATTTCGTTCTTTTTCAATTATCGATAAACCTTGTTACACATTCTCTAGAAGAGACACCCTTTGATAAGTCCTTTTCTTGAGATCACCCCTTCCTTGTTTTCACCAACTAATCAACTTGAAAGAATATAATAGGAGGGTATTTATAAAAACAGAGACAACCTCTTTTTCCTTTTCACATGTGACTATAATAGGCTTTAGAACAACCTTAATGCCTTCTCTCTTCTTCCTTCTTCACTTGAGTGGGAGGTACGTTAGGTCTACAATCTTAGCCCAAATGATAAAGTTTATGTGACTATGGTAGAGGGATTCTATAATGGTAGAGAGACCCTCTCCTTCTTCACTCGTGTGACTATTTTCTACCCTAGAAAACTATCCTCTTGACTTCAGTTATGTACCCTTCTCCTTCATTTCCCTTGGAACCCATTTTCTTCATCCTTCTTTGTTCTTTTCTTCCCTCCTTTTCCTCACTGATTTCAGAGCTATATCAGTGCATTATATTGGATTGGACAACCTCTATATATATAGGATTTTCCCTCCTTTTAGGTTGACTAGAAGGCCCACATGTTGATTGTTTGTAGGTTGAATTGTTGTGTAGACTTCAGATGGTTTGTATGGTGGTTTTGCATGCTTCAAGGAGCTTCTTTAATGGTGCCTTCTCATAGGAGGAGACTTGAATTTACATGGAGGTATTCTCTTGAATTTAATACATAATCATATATGGTATAACATGAACTTTAAGGTCTTAAACATTTTTCTTTTAACTATTCCAATTACCTATATCACTTTAACTAGTGTTGGACCTATTTCAATGACCAAGAAACTCATTTACATATATTATAAAAATAATATTTCTTTTCCTGAATAAGAACAAAAATAAAATGTACATTTATGAAGACTGAACCTAGTTACATTTCCTTCAACACTCCCTCTTAACTAGGGAGGTATTCATACAATATTACAATGTGTTTGGCTATTATCAATTTCTGAAGAATTCACATAAGGCAAACCAAATTTTCAATCCATCTGCTATAGTGGCGTATCAATCATCACTGTCATATTGCAAGGCCTTTACTAATAGCTCCATATCTTCATGAGATCATGAGCTGCAGTGCTGGCGAGACCAATCATTTATAGACACCTTCATCATTGTCTCTCAAGGTACATACCAACTGGGTGTTCTCTGTGTATGACCTTCTAGGACTATTCTTATCTTGGGTTCCTAGGCTATAAATACTATCGATCATCTTGCCTACTCTTTTCATGGATGCCCTACACATCCTCAAAGAGCATTGGGTGCCAGATGATTACCTAATCCTCGCATTCTTTCTTTCAAGTGAAGAAAAGAATGTTGTGTCTATCACGTGTCTACATTTCCATTCATGGCCTTCATCTATACTTACGGCTATTAGTCCTAGTCTAGTGCATGACCCATGAGATGGAAAAATAAAAATGTCACTCCTTTGTAATTAGGGATGATCCAAAACTCCCTCTTGACCAGGGACTTTCTAGAGCTCCCTCTTAACTAGGGACTCTTTCATTCATCAAGAACTTCGTCTTCATGGATCCTTCACTTTCTTGATCTCCTTCCTTAATTTATGTCATGAAGTCTTTGTTCAAACTCATTCTAGGTAGGGAACCATCCATTGATCACTTTCCTTCCTATTTTTTCATGTAATTGCTTCCTCGTGGAAAGTTTATTTCTTGCCATACATCAAGTTTTCTCGTCATCTAGCTACTCCTTTTTCATGTCCGTGCTTCGGAATACTCTTCTTATGGATGATTTGTTGTATTTTCTTGTCAACATGCTTAAACCTAATATCTGATCATGAATTCATCCTGATATTGCTTCAACATTTATTTTTATTTTACTCGATGGCTTCTTCATCTCAACATTTTTGTATAGTAGAATCATTTATCTCCATCTTTCATATATCCAACATCTTCATAAGTTTCAAGGGTACTTACTTCATTTGTCATAGTTTTCATGCCTTCTTTCGAGAGATACCTTTAGAGTATCTTGTTAGATAGTGATCCTCGGTGATCATGGTGTTCTTCACATGCTTGATCTCTTTCTTCATCCACTTCTTCTTAGATAGATAGGTCAACCATCTTATACTTCTTGTGAGAGCATTTATTCATTGCTTGCTTCCTGGACTAGTCAACATTTATTCTTGCTTCTTAGTCAGCAATATTATACTCCTTATGTGAGCATATTCTTTTGTTGACTGTACATACCTTCAAGCATGTTCTTGGTGAAAGACATTCATCCATACTTGATGATTTTATAGAACTATTCCCATGACTCAATAATCTACAAATGATAACATGACTAAACTTTAATGCATACATAGCTCATCTTCATTCTCCTTCGATCATCTTAGCTTCTTGGTGTGGTCCTTCTTGCTTCATCCTAGATTTCTTGCATATCAACCTTTTCTTGAATCCCATGAATGGGATTCCCAATGAGACATGTTCTTTGGTTTATGAACATTCTTTTGAAGATTCCATTATAGGATCTTAAAGACTCTTTTCTTGCAAATGTTTCTTTTATTTTTATGATGGGTGTCTTATAAGATTCATAGTCATGATAAAGATTCTTGTATCATCGATTAGGTCCTATACTAGGTATGATCCTTCTAAATTAATATCTTGAGCTATATCTACCATGATCTTATATTCTAGAAGATATCTCTACCTATGCATTTTTATTCTCATTATAAATGCTACATCTTCATGGTTACCTAGAACTCTATGTACTTCATGCTTCTAGATTCTAGATGTTTCTAGCCATGCAATTTTATTTTATTCCTACATGCTCTTATCCTACTCAAAACTTTGAAAGAAGACTTGAAGTAAAGTGTTTTTCCTAGTCATAGTAGAGATTCAGAGGATCTTCCTTAGTTTTCTTATGTTCTTCTTCTTTAATATATTGAGTCATGTGAGCTTCTCCCCTATTTATTTTGTTGTTGTTGTCCTTCTTAAGCTTAGGACAATTATTTTTGTAGCGTCCATATTGTTGGCATCCAAAACATTGGATTTTGGACATGTCTTTGTTGTTTTTTCTTCGTGGACCAAATTTGCCAAATTTTCTCTTTCTCTTGGCCATGGTAGAAAATGCTTTCTCCTTTGATCCCACATATTCCTTTTCTTTAAGAATGGTTTCATTTGTCCTGCATAGAGACCACATTTTGCTGAGTGTGGTTTCTTCCTTCTTGGCATATATGATTGATGTGAAGCTTCCCCAATCCTCAGGTAGAGCATTAAGTAGTACAATTGTCATCTCTCCATCATAGATGACTTCCCCAATCTCTTGAAGTTGATCTTTCATTTAAGAGATTTTGATGAACTAGCGGGCTATTCCTTCCTTTGTTATCTTCGTATTGTAAAATTCATTGCTTAGAGATATTAATTCTTTGTTTATGGCCACCGAGAATAACTCTACTAGATTATCATAAATTTATTTTGATGTTTTAAATTTGGAGACATAAGGAATGAGAGAGTCTTTGATTGATTCTATCAGAATCCTTTGACCTCTTCTCTCATCATTATTGTACTTAGCTAAGGCTTGAGTTTGTTCCTCAGCAGGGATAATGATATTCCCTTTGATATGTTCTAGAAGTTCATTCTCCTAGAGAAGTAGATCAATCCTCTTATTCCATGCAAGAAAGTTATTGGTAACTACCAATTTGTTGCTTTCCTTGCAAAAAGACATTATGTATATTCAGAAGAAGACATATACTTCCTTGATAGATTTTTGAGATGTAATAGATTTGCTTCCTCCTTGAAGACTTTATGTCATGCCTTCCTTAGATCTTGATGTTGTTCAAGTTTTCTTCTCCAAGTGGATTTGATTGATGATGAAATTTTCTTGATGACTTGCAGCTTGACGTAGGTCATGCTTCAATCTGATCTCTTTGTAGGTGCCCTTATGTAAGGCTCTTATTCTTTCTATGTAGACTTGCTTTATGAATGATGGATTGGAGAGCTTCTTGTCCTTGAAGGGGTTAATACTTCTAGGCTTGATGCTCCAACCTTATAGATGCCCTCCCTTAACAAGTGTTCCTGAGTTTCCATTTCCTTGATGTGTCACCTTTGCTCTGATCACATGTTGAAGAATCTTGGGCAAATAAGGGTAGTGTGATTCTTCATTACTTGATAACAATTTGTGGAGTCTTTTTAATTATTCTTATTAGATTAATCTCATTCTTCTTATTATTAATGCATGTGTGTCTACTTCATCAAACTACTACCAAACATAAGAACAAGAATAGAAGATGTTGGCTCTCTGCCAGGGCCAAAACCTCTATTCTCTTGAGAGGAAAACCCTTTAGTAAGTTTCTCTGATTTAATATTCTTATTGATCAATGTCAAACCCTAGACACCTGACTTGAATATCCTCCAAGAAAAAGTCAAGCCCTTTTGATACTTTGTTTCCTCGGCACTTCCTCCTTCCAGCACTTCAAACTTCTTCCTCCAACACCTTGTTCTTTTTCAATTGTTGATAAACCTTGCTACACTTGCTATAGAAGATACACCTTTTGATAAGTCCTTTTCTTGAGAATATTGCATCCTTGTTTTCACCAACCAATCAACTAGAATGGCTATAATAGGAGGGCTTTTATAATAGTAGAGATAACATCCTTTTCCTTCACACATGTGACTATAATAGGCTTTAGAACAACCTTATTACCTTCGCTCTTCTTCCTTACTTCTTTTCTTGAGTGGGAGGTACTTTACCTCTATGCTCTTAGCCAAAATGATGAGGTTTATGTAATTAGGGAGAGAACTGCTATAAAGGCAGAAAGCCCATCTCCTTATTTGAACGTGTGACTGTTTTCTACCCTAGAAAAAAATCCTCTCAACTTCAGTTATGTACCCTTCTCCTTCACTTCCTTTGGAACCCATTTTCTTCATCCTTATTTGTTCTTTTATTTCCTCCTTTTCCTCACTGATTTCAGAGCTATATTAGTGCATTATATTGGAGTGGAAAGCCTCTATATATAGAGGACTATCCCTCCTTTTAGGATCACTGGAAGGCCAACATGCTGACTGTTTGTAGGATGACTTGTTGTGCAGACTTAAGATGGTTTCTATGGTGGTTTTGCATGTTTGAAAGAGCTTCTTTGATGGTGCCTTTTCATAGGAGGAGACTTGAATTTTCTTAGATGTATTATATTGAATTTAATACATAATCATAGATGTTGTAACATGACCTTTAAGGTCCTCAACATTTTTATTTTGACTATTTGAATTATGTGTAGCACTTCAACTAGTGCTAGACCTATTTCAATGAGCAAGAAACTAATTGACATATATTATATAAATAATATTTATTTTCTTGAATAAGTTCAAATATCAAAAGTACATTTATGAATACCGAAGCTAGTTATATTTCCTTCAACACATGAGTCAAACCATTCATGGTAATCATGACAAGGTCAATGTTGGACTTTCCCTCTCCTATGTTGCCCAACTTATCTCTGAGCTCCATGATTCAAGAGATGAATGAAACCATTGATTCATTCTCCTCCATTTTAGTGGAGAGAATCTTTCTTTTTAGAAGTAGTATATGGTTTGTGTTTTTGACCTCATACAAGTCCTTGAGAGTTTTCCAGATGTCATTTCTTGATTTACATTCTTAGATGTGAGGGATAATACAATCTTTCATTGACAATTTTAACAACACTTTTTTTTCTCCCTCTTTTCCCAGTTTGGAATTGCTTTTGTTGTTCCACCTGTAGATATCTTTGGCTTCAACTCATCACCACTTGCAATCACCCATGCATTTTTCCCCTCTAGCAGGGTCTGCAACTTAAATTTCCAATTAGAGTAATTGGATCCGTCGAGCTTATTTCTCTCATTCACATAGGATCTGCCATTTTTTTATTCATCTTGAAAGGTGTAACTAAAAGAAACTTTTGACCTCCAACAATTAAAATGAATGAATCTATCTCTAGGAGCGATCTAGAAAAGAAATAGGTTCTCTCCCTCAAAAACATAACTCCTTCAAATGGATGCTCAAAAAACCAAATATTTTTTTAAATATATAGAAACCCCCTTTTTAAATGTACCCCAAAAACATTTCCCCTAAAAAAATGTTCTTTGATCGAAATTTGCATCAATCACAAAAACAAAACAACACCTCCAAGTGATCATCCTTTAAATATTAATACAACTCCTCGGTCAAATCTGGAGTAAATATACTTGATGTGCCCCATATACATACCTTATGGGTTTGACCTTTATATAAATCATGAATCGTGGTGCGCCCCACAATAGCCTGACATCTCCTTTAAAGCACTTTCCTTTCTATCTATTCCGCAAAACTCCTATTCTACATGGGGGCCCCTCGTGGTGACAATGGTTGCACAACTAGAAATTAGCTCCTTTGCATTGATGTCCTTCCACTCAATTCACGAGCCACCTAGAGTAATTTCTATAGCACCAAATGTAAAGCAAATGAAACCAACAGTGCTCGCTTGTTGCGTCAATTCACTTGCAAGTTGGTCACATCGCACTCGTTAGCCACTTAACCCAGACATTGGTTGCTTGACCATAAGTAGTTTTCATAGTGTTTCCAAGGCAGTCTGACTGGCACGCTGGCTCTGGGAAATGCAACGGATCTAGAACCACAAACACAGAATTAGAACCAAAACGGACATAAAAACAAGCTAGGACAACAACTGGTCTGTGATGTTCAACAACAATCAATAATGTATAATCATCACCATCACTGTAGCTCCATTTTGATCTACTTCCTGTACTCTAGTGCACATAACACACCCACGCTGCAAGCTAAATGGAGCTTGCCACTTCTGCCTCAGGGATCAACTCAACGAAGCTTGTTATAGATCAGGATGATCTAGGTTTTGCACCAATCTATTCACATCGGGTTTACCACTGATCACCTAGGTAGGCAACCATCTAACCATCACCAGATATATGGTAGATCAGCCTCCAATGTTGCATCACTAGAATATGGCTCGACCTCCATAACATGACTCTGATACAGATCTAGGCAATACGATCTCGACTTGGACTTTATGACACAATGCTCATTTCTCCTCAGCCACCACCCATTCAACAGGCCATTGGCTTGCTATTCAATAAGCACAACTTAGCCTTCCAAATCCGTGTTGATGGCCCACATTGAACATAAATCATTTAAGGAGAGGATGAGAAGTGGGTGTCTGGGATTAACAACAGAACGACTTCCTTCTTTGAAAAACTTTGACCAATGTGGGGTTTCAGGTAAAAACAACACTAACCCAAATTTTACTTAGTGAAAATAAAAACTCTCCACTGGGTCTCTATTGCCCCCATAAGCCACACTTCTACCATTGACGCACTCACCAATTACTAAAGCACAGTCACTCAGACTCACTCAAGCGTGTAGCTCTAGTACCATGTTAAAAATGGAAGACATGGCTTCACCTCGAGACTTCCTCTAGAAAAACGCTATACAATCTTCTCATTGACAATCAAGAATATATAGTTTATAGGAAAATAGGGAGATTAGAACAACCACCTAGAAAGTAGGAACAAATTCCTAATCCAAGTCTCATAACTAACTAATGAACTGGATCTCTCTAAAAAAACATGTCTCCATTAATTTAACAATGCCCATATATACACTCTACAATATTCGCATTGATAATTAGGAATATATGTTGGGAATAATGCTTAGTTTTGTTATGTAAATCGTTGACAAGTTAGTCGGCAGATTTTGTGTTCTCTCTACGAAATTAGGACAACAAATTATTAGGGTGGTAAGTAAGATTGGTAGTGTCAGTAGAGTTGTTTCAGATTCGAGAGTTGATTGATAATCATATTAGTAATATGTTTACTATATAAAAATGTAGTTAATGGTTTAACTGAATATGAGATTTACAACAAGTTTGAGCTCACATAGTGGTTGTGTTTTATTTGTTAATTTTTTTTTTATGTGTTTTTTCATCATAATTATGTTGGCTTATCACCTGGCTTAAAGAAGCCATTACATATTCTACAAGCGGTATAAGAGCAGGTAAAATTATTTTGAGTTAAAGTTATATTGTTTGAATTTCGCCAAAGTTAATCATGTCGAATTCTAACTAGATGCCTGTTCTAGAATTTGATGGGAACTATTATGATTATTGGTGCATTAAGATGCTAACATTTTTTTATTTGAAAAGACTTGTGGGAGATTCTTGAATCAGGTTGTGGGGATCTAGATCATTGGAATTCCCTTACAGCCAATGAAATAATAGTGAGAAAGGAAGCAAGAAAGAACAATGCTCAAGCTTTGTTTCACATTCATATAGCTCTTGATAATATCTTATTTCCAAGATTATGAGGAGAAAAAACAGCCAAATATGCCTCAAAGACTCTATAAGAAGCTTACTAAGGTACTGATCAAGTTAACGTGGTTAAGCTTCAGACATTGATGCGAGAGTTCGAGAATTTGAAGATGCAAGAAGCTGGAAGTTTTAGTGTATTGTGCGAGAGTAAATAATGTGGTCAATAAAATGGCTATACTTGAAGAAATTGTAAGTAATGAAGTTTTAATTAAAAAAGTATTGAGATATTTAACACATAGATGGAATTGTGTTTCCATAATCATGGAATAAAGTAAAGACTTGATAAAACTACAATTTGATCAATTGGTTGGATCCTTTATGTCTCAAGAAGAAAGATTGAAGGACACTTTTGAAGGTGTAGAGAAAGCTTTTTCCTCTAAATTAAAAATTACAAAGAATGAAGATGCAAGCAGTAGCAGTGCCAAAATAAATCAAGGTCAAGGTAAATGGAAAATCCAAAAATCTTCAAGAGGTAGAGGAAGAAGTGGCTCAAGACGAAGGAGTAGTTTCAGAGGAAGAGGAAGAGGTAGATTTGATAAGAGAAATGTTCAATGTTACTATTGTAATAGGTATGGAAACTTTGAAAGAGAATGCAGATTGAAAGAAGGTAAAATTGCTAACTATGCTCAAGAAAGTCATGAGTATCCTCGAGATCACTTATTTTTATCTTATGCCAAAGATGAAAATACTAGTAAAAATGTTTGGTACTTAGATTGTGGATGCTCTAACCATATGACGGGGAATGAGAAATTACTTTCAGCAAAGGATGTAAGTTTCAATTCCAAGATCCAGCTTGGTGATGATAAACCATTGGAGGTTTTTGCGAAAGGAGCTATGGAGGTCAAAACAAAATAAGGTATAAAGAGTATTCATGACATTTATTATACTCCACAATTGAAGCATAATTTGTTGAGCGTTAGGAAGCTATGTGAGAAAAATTATAAAGTAGTCTTTGAATATAAGACATATACTATCTATGATAAGAATAAGGGAAATAGGGTGATCATTGTTGTTCCTATGACAAGAAATAGTATGTTTTCCTTGAGGATTGATGAACATAACAACAATCTAGCCAATATGGCTTATGAGGATTCAATTTGGTTATGGCATATCGAGTATGGACATCTAAATTTTCACAGTTTGAAGTTTCTAACCTCACATGCATTAGTTTCTGGTTTGCCCAAGGTAAAAGAGCATAAAGAGGTTTGTGAAGGAGGGCTCATCACCCACTTGAACTTGTTCATTTAGACATACGTGGTCCTATGTAGACTAAAGTTTGGGTAAGTCATCAAGTTTCATCACCTTTATTAACGATAACTAATGAAATTGTTGGGTATATTTTTTGAAGGCAAAAAGTGAAGCAGAGGATACATTCAAGATGTTCAAAGCCCTTGCAGAAAATGAGAAGGTGCAAGATCAAATGCTTGTGGGCTGACCGTGGAGGAGAATTTTTCTCAAAATCTTTCCGAAGTTATTGTGATATGAATGGCATCAAGAGGCATCATAGTATGGCATACATAGCCCAACATAATGGCATAGCTGAAAGGAAGAATCATACTATGGTTGAAATGGTAGGATGCATGTTAGAAACTACGGGGTTGAGCAATTCTTATTGGGGAGATGTAGTTGCTACAACAATGTACATCCTCAATCGTAGCCCCACCATTGCTATGGAAAAGAGGACCCCTTATGAAGCTTGGTATGGAAAAAGGCCTAGTGTTAATCATTTTAAAGGTTTTGATTGTTTAGCTTATGTGCATGTACTTGATCAGAATAGAAAAAGGTTAGATGCAAAAAGTGAGTTATGTAATTTTATTGGGTACACAAGCTCTTTGGCCAAGAAATTTTTCGGAAGAAATTAGAGAAAAACAAATTCAGCCTCGAGTGGTTTATTGTGATAATGTAAGTGACATCAAGTTAGCAAAGAATTTGGTTCATCACAATAGGACAAAACATTTTGACATCAAATATCACTTCATTAGAGATTTGGTGCACAAGAAGGATATTATATTGAAGCATATAAATGCTGAGCATCAACTAGCATATGTCTTCACCAAAGCACTTGCAAAAGCTCAGTTTTTTGCACTAGCAGATAAGATAGTAAATCCTCATTAATGATTAAGGGGGAGTGTTGGGAATACTGCTTAATTTGTTATGTAAATTGCAACATATTTTCAACAAATTAATAGGGTGGTCACTAAGATTGGTATTGTTAGTAGAGTTTTTTTATTTGTTAATTTGTTTTTTATGCGTTTTCTTCATAATTATGTTGCCTTATCAGCTGGCTTAAAGAAGACATTACATATTCTACAATATATAGTTTACAAGCAAATAGGGAGATTAGAACAACCACCTAAAAAATAGGAACAAATTCCTAATACAAGTCTCAAAGTAACTAATGAAGTGACTCTCTCCAAAAAAACATTTCTCATTTAACTTAACACTATCCATATATACATTCAAAAAACTAGTTTAAATAACACAAATCAATATTTAACCTTAAAATTTTCCACCAAATTCTAACAATAGAAAATTAAAAAATATTATTAAAAACAACTCTCATTAAAATAACATGTCATGCCATCCATCTTCGTGAATAGGCATTTTTCAATTATTTATTAAATTTCCTCTTTGAAATCTTGCTGATGGTGTTAGATTCCACCTGTTATTATTCTGGTTTAATATAATACGGAACAGTACATAAATAATTTCATTGCATTGTCTTCACCATAACTATTAAGATTCTAAGCCATGAAATACTTGATAGGTGGACGTAGGAAGTTTCGTACCAAGAAACGGAATCGAGATTACAAGACCACGAAGGAAAAGCCCAGCCAACGCAGAGAAGCAACATATCAGAATTGGTATTCAGAGGACTTCACCCCTGGGCACTTTAGAGGGGGATTCACAGAACTAACAGTAATGTCTTTGGCGTTCTGGCATAGAGATATAGCGGATCCGTTCGAATTTCCTTCATAAGTCAAATCCACATCTTCTACATGGATACCTTCACATGGGAAGACACTACTGCATGCGAAATTAATGGCTTCCTTTGTTATGTTGCTATACATCACGTTACTAATTCAGCCTCTAGTGGTTTATTGTGATAATGTAAGTGACATCAAGTTAGTAAAGAATTTGGTTCATCACAATAGGACAAAACATTTTGACATCAAATATCACTTCACTCGAGATTTGGTGGACAAGAAGGATATTAAATTGAAGCATATAAATGTTGAGCATCAACTAGAAGATATCTTCACCAAAGCACTTGCAAAATCTCAGCTTTTTGCACTAGCAGATAAGATAGTAAATCCTCATTAATGATTAAGAGGGAGTGTTGGGAATACTGCTTAATTTGTTATGTAAATTGCAATAGATTTTCAACAAATTAATAGGGTGGTCACTAAGATTGGTATTGTTAGTAGAGTTTTTTTATTTGTTAATTTGTTTTTTATGTGTTTTCTTCATAATTATGTTGCCTTATCAACTGGCTTAAAGAAGCCATTACATATTCTACAATATATAGTTTACAAGCAAATAGGGAGATTAGAACAACCACCTAAAAAGTAGGAACAAATTCCTAATCCAAGTCTCAAAGTAACTAATGAAGTGACTCTCTCCAAAGAAACATTTCTCAGTTAACTTAACACTCTCTATAAAGTAGGAAGCTATGTGAGAAAAATTATAAAGTAGTCTTTGAATATAAGACATGTACTATCTATGATAAGAATAAGGGAAATAGGGTGATCATTGTTGTTCCTATGACAAGAAATAGTATGTTTTCCTTGAGGATTGATGAACATAACAACAATCTAGCCAATATGGCTTATGAGGATTCAATTTGGTTATGGCATATCGAGTATGGACATTTAAATTTTCAAAGTTTGAAGTTTCTAACCTCACATGCATTAGTTTGTGGTTTGCCCAAGGTAAAAGAGCATAAAGAGGTTTGTGAAGGATGTGCTAAAGGAAAACATGTAAGGCAAAGGTTTCCAAAGGGCACTGCATGGAGGGCTCATCACCCACTTGAACTTGTTCATTTAGACATACGTGGTCCCATGTAGACTAAAGTTTGGGTAGGTCATCAAATTTCATCACCTTTATTAATGATAACTCATGAAATTGTTGGGTATATTTTTTGAAGGCCAAAAGTGAAGCAGAGGATACATTCAAGATGTTCAAAGCCCTTGCAGAAAATGAGAAGGTGGAAGATCAAATGCTTGTGGGCTGACCGTGGAGGAGAATTTTGCTCAAGATCTTTCCAAAGTTATTGTGATATGAATGGCATCAGGAGGCATCATAGTATGGCATACATAGCCCAACATAATGGCATAGCTGAAAGGAAGAATCATACTATGGTTGAAATGGTAGGATGCATGTTAGAAACTACGGGGTTGAGCAATTCTTATTGGGGAGATGTAGTTGCTACAACAATGTACATCCTCAATCGTAGCCCCACCATTGCTATCGAAAAGAGGACCCCTTATGAAGCTTGGTATGGAAAAAGGCCTAGTGTTAATCATTTTAAAGGTTTTGGTTGTTTAGCTTATGTGCATGTACTTGATCAGAATAGAAAAAGGTTAGATACAAAAAGTGAGTTATGTAATTTTATTGGGTACACAAGCTCTTTGGCCAAGAAATTTTCGGAAGAAATTAGAGAAAAGCAAATTCAGCCTCGAGTGGTTTATTGTGATAATGTAAGTGACATCAAGTTAGCAAACAATTTGGTTCATCACAATAGGACAAAACATTTTGACATCAAATATCACTTCACTCGAGATTTGGTGCACAAGAAGGATATTAAATTGAAGCATATAAATGCTGAGCAACAACTAGCAGATATCTTCACCAAAGCACTTGCAAAAGCTCAGTTTTTTGCACTACCAGATAAGATAGTAAATCCTCATTAATGATTAAGGGGGGGTGTTGGGAATAATGCTTAATTTGTTATGTAAATTGCAACATATTTTCAACAAATTAATAGGGTGGTCACTAAGATTGGTATTGTTAGTAGAGTTTTTTTATTTTTTTATTTGTTTTTTTATGTGTTTTCTTCATAATTATGTTGCCTTATCAGCTGGCTTAAAGAAGCCATTAGATAATCTACAATATATAGTTTACAAGCAAATAGGGAGATTAGAAAAACATCTAAAAAGTAGGAACAAATTCCTAATCCAAGTCTCAAAGTAACTAATGAAGTGATTC
Source organism: Pinus taeda (assembly GCA_000404065.3). Lineage (NCBI taxonomy): Eukaryota > Viridiplantae > Streptophyta > Pinopsida > Pinales > Pinaceae > Pinus > Pinus taeda. Next base: position 57,765 of record APFE030950786.1, on the reverse strand, counting down.
TCTCCAAAGAAACATTTCTCAGTTAACTTAACACTCTCTATATATACATTAAAAAAACTAGTTTAAATAACACAAATCAATATTTAACCTCAAAATTTTTCATCAAATTCTAACAATAGAAAATTAGAAAATATTATTAAAAACAACTCTCGTTAAAATAACATGTCATGCCATCTTCGTGAATAGGCATTTTTCAATTATTTATTGAATTTCCTCTTTGAAATCCTGGCTGATGGTGTTAGATTCCACCTGTTATTATTCTGGTTTAATATAATACGGAACAGTACATAAATAATGTCATTGCATTGTCTTCACCATAACCATCAAGATTCTAAGCCATGAAATACATGATAGGTGGACGTAGGAAGTTTCGTACCAAGAAACGGAATCGAGATTACAAGACCACGAAAGAAAAGCCCAGCCAACGCAGAGAAGCAACATATCAGAATTGGTATTCAGAGGACTTCACCCCTGGGCACTTTAGAGGGGGATTCACAGAACTAACAGTAATGTCTTTGGCGTTCTGGCATAGAGATATAGCGGATCCGTTCGAATTTCCTTCATAAGTCAAATCCACATCTTCTACATGGATACCTTCACATGGGAAGACACTACTGCATGCGAAATTAATGGCTTCCTTTGTTGCTGAGGTTCCTGTTATGTTGCTATACACCACGTTACGAATCTTCACGTTCGTCTTCTCCTCCACAGCAGTTTCCTGTACAGGAAAGACCATACCAACATCAAAGTGAATCTAGATTTCAGTTTTTCAGTGATAAATTTTTAAATATTTTACAATTTTACAATTATCAAATTCCCAAATATTCTTTAACTATAAACTATAATTCAAATAAAATTAAAATAACTTCAAATAAGATTAGAATGACCTAGCACCTGGGGAGCACAAGCTGGACAGTAATATTGGTCGATGAGTATTGGATTCCCTACGTTATTCATTACTAAGTTCTGAAACGTTAAGCCAGTAGCGGAGCCCGTGGCTCCCTGCAATGATGTGATCCTAACTCCATTCTCAGTGTCTTTGAAATCAACTCCATCTATAGTGATGTCGCTAACCCCTTTCGCAGAAGGACTGTCGCCAAGGCGTCCCACACTGCATAATAATAACACAAATCCATTGTCAACTTTCCAATCAGTGCTGGCGAAATTCTGTATCGAATTGAAAATTTGTCAACTAATTTAATTTAATTGACCTAATTCCATGACCGGGTCCGCAAGAAATCCCTTCGACGGTAATATTGGAAGTACCATCCAATAGAACAAGACAATCATCTCCTGCACAGCAAAATGTGAACGTCAATAATATTAATTAACCTTTATCTTTGGTTTGGTTGAAATAAGACGCACCTGTTTCTATGGAGATATTTCGAAGATGGACATCGCGCGAAGTTACGTGAATTCCTTCGGTGTCGGGGCTGTTCGCTGGGGCGTGGATAGTCACTCCTTCTACCAGGACGTTGTTAGACGAATTAAGGTTGATATGGAACTGTTTGCTATTAATGGAAGTAATGCCTCTCACCACAGTATCCGTAGTGTTCGTCAATACTAAAGACTGTATATTATCATTTCACAAAGTGAAAATGACATTATCCGTTTGGTTTTTAGAATTTAATTGCAGATTTTAAAAATATTCTAAAATCATAGATTAAATTACTAAAAATTTTGGAAACCATCCAATACTATTCTCAAAATCCCTGATCGTTTATAATAAAATGTAAACAAAAATCATAAGATTTCATGGGCTGGAGGCAATACCGCAGGCCCGTCAGCACACTGCACAGAAGACCATGTATTTCAATCAGAATCAGAATGAGAATATGCAATGTTATGCTATCCAAATCACTAAAAATAAACAAGTAACATAATCCCTACATCTCCATAGTGCCCACACTCTTCCCACCAGGAGGCTCCCTGTCCATCCAAAGTTCCACTACCGTCGATCGTTAGGCCACTGACATCGCTGAATTCCAACCAGTAGGTTTCGTTCCGGATGGTTGTTGAATTCAAGGTTTCATTGTGGTGTACTGTTGCTTTGAGGACCCCATTTATCTGCACCCCAAACAAAACAAAAATCTCATTACTCAAAAAAAAATGCTAAATCACATGATCTTGCAGGTACCAGTTAATGGGTGTTAGCCATCTTACCTCCACTGTTATATTTTCAGTGTCACACGGTCCTGTAAAAGAAACTGGAGCAAGCAGAAAATTCCCCTCCGGTACATACAATGTAGATATTTTTTCAGTAGAACAGGCATCATTCCAAGCCTTAAGAAAAGCCTGGATATAACATAAAGCAGATAAATTTGTTAAAACCACACTGAACACATATAACCTAAGTGAGTGAACAGTTCATTTCATTGATTTAATATTTTTTCTTCAAAATTTTATAAATTTGCAAATATTTAATTAAAAAAATATCTCATTTATTAGATATTTTGTAAATATAAATATGGGCGAATTTTAAAAGTTAACTAATATAATTATAAGAAGAACTTCAGCGTAAATCATGAAAAAGATCTTTGTCAACCTGTTTCGAACCAACTAGTGCTTCATCATCAAAGCAAGTTACTAATATACTTTTTGGAAAATATTAACAAAATTTAACTCATACAATTTTTCTTATAAATATAAATAAACCTCACTTTACTCTTAATTTCACCCCTAAAATTTTCCTTATAAATTAATTTATCACCTCACTATTCTCTTTCTTGCCATTGCCTTTTGCACCATAGTCCGTAACGTCAAATGTCTTATGCTTATGCTTTTTCTTTAATGAATGGAAGCCTATTGAACTCGCTCCTTGCAACAAGGAAAAGGCTGTGAAAGTCAGAGCTAATACAACGAGAAAAGCCTTCATTTTTGTGAAAAAAGTAGTCCTTCCAGTGGCCCTCACGATTATTTGGAATGCCAAAGCACTGTAGAGCTATGTCTCATAAAGCAGCCGCTCCGCTTTCTCAGCCTCTCCGTTCTCTGCAAAGCGATTGGTGCAGCGCCTCCGTCAGTGGAATTCCCTTAACGAATTCTATATATTTTTGGTTACTCGTAATTTTAAATATTTAATAATTTGAGCGATTTTACAGTAATGCTAATCTTAAATAACAGTCTTTCTATATAAAGCAAATTTGACTTATCTCATCTAATCTAAATTCCCCGACCTAATTTCAGGTCATCCATCTACTTATTTTATTTTAGCTGTCTTTTGAAAATTTGTGTATCATAATACTTATCCGACATTCCACTTTCCTAAATTTTAATTAAAAAATAAATTATAATTTTATTTCAAATTATTTTTTTTATATAAATTCTTATTAATTATAAAAAAATAATATCTATATAAATGGTTTGTTATATTAAAAAATAATTATGGCAATACTATGACTTACTAAAGCCATAGACACGGAAACACGACAAAATCATGATCATGTTAATTTTTTAAAATTAATCATTTAATTATAAAATATAAAAAATATATTTTTCTAAGAAAAATTATAAAATATAAAATTTTAAAATCCATATTCCAAAATAAACAAACCTATATATGTAATTACAAATTAATAATATGATGGTTAAAATAAAAGAAACTCAAAGTTACATTAAAGAGTATTCCACTTCTTTAAAAAAGTTTTTATCATTTTCCATTGATTTATATATATAGTTAATTTGAAATTATATTCCCTCAAATGACTTCATACAAACTAGATTTAAGTTGAGTCCAATCACTCTCTACTACAAGGGAAATCAGTGCTATTGAGGATCTACAGTAGTGAAAGTCTATTAAAATGACAATTACTATAATTACTACGTCCATGACAATTGAAACTACTAAAATTAAAAGACATACACCAAAGAAAAAAAATATAACATCAAGTATCTCATGAAGTGACTAGGGCCAAAGCCTTGGAATTGGTTCCTGCTAGTGTTAAAGGTTTCACGCGACATTAGATATTACCTTTTGTGTGAGAAAGCTAAGCATCCAAAATATCAATACATGAACATTGATGATGTTGAACATGTTGAATTTCTTTCAGAAATGATATAATGTCATTGTAGTCTTCATGTTTTTCCTTTTTCTAGTGAAGGGTAATGGACTTTAAATATGGTTTTGTCTTCCCCTAGTATATCTAGGGCCGACAACCCAATTAGTTACTTCAACTTGAAATACAAAATTTGGGTAGGCTTGGCGGTCACTAGTGGTCAACGCTTCAAGTTGATTAATTTCCTCTTGGATTTTCGGAGTAAAAACCGTCATTGCATTTTGTACTTGGGATTGGGGTCACGGGTGGACCTTAGGGCATTTTCCACTAGATTCATGGTGACAATTCATACTCTATTGACACATGTTGCACCAATTAATTAGGAAACAAAATGAGGACACCTCCCAAAAACTAGAGAAACGAAGGAGACTATAAAATAGAGAACAAAGTAAAAATAAAGCCCAAGAGAACCTTATTTTACATAGGAATTATGAGTAAATTCTTCTAAGATTGAGAAGCAGTTAGAAATAGAGGAAAGGAATTCTGCAGGGTCTAAGAACCATAAAGAACTAGGAATACCAAAGCCAATGCACACCACCAATGCACTCTAGACATTATATACCAATAGCCACCAAACCAAACCTAAACAATTAAAGAGATGAAAAACTATGAGAGATTGGAAATAGGATTTACCTTGTATTGGCCGGACCACCAAGCTTGAATTGCATCACAAGGAGAAATTAGTTCATGTTGCCACGCTCCCCTGAAAGAACTATCGCCACAGATGCCATCAACATCTAAGAGGTCACCTTCATTGTAGACTTTAAAATTTTCCCCTCACAAATGCTTGATGCCCATTGTATGCACTGGAGGTTAAAATCCCTAGGGTGAGGACCTCCTTCAATTAAAATACGCATAGAGATTTTTCCATGGGAATATGCATTCCTCTTAACCATAGTAGAAAAACATAAGTTACAGCACAAAAATGTGATCCAGGTGGATATTGGTGGCCACCTTCCTATTCCATTTGGACCCCAAACACTATTTCTTTCATTTTCCTTAATTGTAGGACAATTTATGATTTTTGGCAGTTTTTCATGTCCTAAACTTACAGAGTCATTTTGTGGCCCTAAACAACGTTTTTTAGGAAAGGGGAAAACTCATTTTGTATGTTAGGGGTTTGCAATCAAAATTTGTAGTCCTCAAATATATATTTCTAACAAATTATTGTATGCGTCAAACGAAGATCTTATGCCAAAGTTACGACCCTGAGAAGTTGATGTACCAACTAACCACAACGAGGCCCACAAACATTTGGTGCTTCAACTCACAGGATTCGGTTTTCGAATGTTTAACATTTTCCCTTGTTTATCAATAATAATAAAAAGCCTTGGAACCTCATTGTAACACAGTCATGAGGCATGTCGTCGTCACATCCCTTCTTAGAGATAAGCTACCATCACCTGAGCTAGTTTATATTCATTTTGCATGTAAACATTTTTAGTATTTGTTATTAACGAATTGAAGTTCAATTTTCATTTTAGCTTTGTGTTTGTATTTGAATATGTATTTCATTTCAATCCTACATAAATCTGGATCAAACTAAGTCGTGACAGTCAGTTTCGAGCCCCACAAAGCTTTCTTTGTAGGGGAATCATACCAGCTACAATAGCGGATATTGTAGGCACACAAATTAAATGAGGAGCCAAGATATTCAACCAAAGAGCACTCGAAAGGAGAGTAGTAATCCATATGATTGTGAAAGGAATGGATATCTATTTTCATTTGAGAATATAAGGGTTAAGTTGGGTATGCCACAACCCTCTTAAACGTATGGGATGCAGTAGGTGGGTGGGATCCTCTCCAACTTGTGTTGATGTGAATTCCAACACCATGATTAAGGATAATTTGTTCTGGTTAAGGATGATTTGGATTTGATCCTTTGAAATGGATCATGCCTCCTCAAACCATGGCACTACCAAGTAGTTTTTTGGTCTTGGTTGTAGCACACCCCACTTACCCAAGTGGGGTGTTTACTACTAATCCAATTCCTCTTGAACTGTTAGAATAATGGGACAAAATATTTCCTGTCTTTTATCTTTTGTCCCTTCAAGGATTTGGATTATGTAATTATGATTACCACTCCTCTTCTTCTACTCTTGAGTATTGTAACTCGATTACATGTATGTATAGATAAC
>APFE030950786.1:28506-51144 GCA_000404065.3 Pinus taeda | reverse complement strand
TGTGCCCTTCCAAATTATTTATATCTACCTTACCTCTTATTGGTGGTCATAATATGTCATGGACTTATTGTATTTCGTTCAGGCGTAGGTAATGGACCCTACATCACATAAAATACATGTGGTTTCTAGGTGGATCCCCACACACTTGAATAGCGGAGTCATCATAAGTGATCTGATAGGGTAATGTGCATGGTGTTTACGAGGGGGTGACCCCTCTGAATGGTCGGAAAGGAGAAACCACTAAATTACAAATTGACAACTCTTATTCATTCTAGCACCCTCCATCCACGTTTTTGAAACCACTATAGTGTTGTTGAAGAAGGCGGATTTGATTTTTCCAAAACCACTTGTGGGTTCCACTGACAGGTGCGTGACAACAACTCGGGCCCATCCCTCTCACCTCCTCCCTAGTATTGTCCCACCACATCCTCCATTTATGCTTCCCCCCGATGCTTCCACACCTACTCCACTTTGTACCTTCAAGGTGGGATCTCTGTAACATGTCATCTTGGTCCCATCACCTTGGTGCTTCCCTTTGACTTCTCCTTTTTGCACCTTCAGGATTGGACCTTCAGGACACATCATATTAGTCCCATCATCCTACTCACTCCCTTCGATCTCTCCCCTTTACACCTTTGGAATGGGACCTTCAAGACACATCATCCCAATTTTTCATCATCCCACTATGTGGAGGCTTCTTCTAAGGGAGGAAACCACCAACAATGTTCTTCCAATGCACTTTGACCCTGGTCTTGATGTAGATGTCATAACATGCCTTTACAATGGCCATTATAAAGTTGGTGCCTCTATCTCTGGTTATGGGAACCAAACCAAGGCTAACATGACACAATGACTTTGCAAGACGACAATAAAATATATATATATATATATTATATATATATATATATATATATATATATAAATATATATATATATAATATATATATATATATATATAGATATATATATATAGAGATAAGAGTGGAGAGAGAAATTTTAGAAGGATTGGTTTGGCATGTTTAATTCAGGTTTTTCCTCCAGAGACCTAATATGCTCAAATCTTTCGTTATATCAACTTGACAATTAATTTAAGTGTTTTAATAAGGAACAAAGGTTATGATTATTTTACCACTACGTACTCACACTAAATGCATAAATTATATACACTTAGTGCCTACAACGCTACGATAAATATAAGCCTCCCTTCTTATAGGACATGAGAGTAATAACACAATCACGAGGACTAGTAACAAAATAATATTGTGGTGACAATACTATAAATCCATCAACCAAGGGGTCTCCTGGATGTGAATTTCCATTTAGACCCACGCCATTTTTAATAGGAGCCCCATTTGGATTATTGACCTAGTTTCCATATATTCTTATAGATTTTTCCTTGGCTTTAGATGTCAGCAAGAGAAAGAAGAGTGTATGTGCCTTTCCTAAAAGAAAGTAAGTGTGTCTCGTGAATGTTTAGTTGTAGGTGTACCAAGGTTCTTCTACCACAAAGGGAGGATAAATGAGCCTCTAAGAGAGAGGTAATGGTAACACCCTAGTAGAGACACACACAAACAAAAAAGATACGTCTAACATCCAACGAAATAGTCCACAAGGATGAGACAAGCATTGTAACCAACATAAACATAAAAGATCTGTGTAACATCCAGTGGAATAATCCATAAATATGAGATGTTCATTGCAACCATTACATCGCATTCTGAATATGATGATCACTGAAATAACCAAAATAGTTCAACTACTTTAGCATAGGTGAAAAAAACATGAACCATAAACATTTACATCACATTCTTATAAACATTCATAATCCATGCATGAATAATTTGTTCGCCATCGGACTTCATATATTAAGTAAAAGTACCAAGATACATGAATACAAAGAGCATCAGTAGCTCCAATAATGGAACATTGGAGCCATGACTTGCTCCCCAAAAATACTAACTTTTTCTCTCTAATCCCTTTCGGAGAAGCCAAGGTGAAAAAGTCCTTTTCTTGTACAATGAGGGTGTATATATAACTAAAGGCATTATCCTTCACCTCCCTTATGACTCTTTGACTACCCTCATGGATATTTGACTTCCCTACCACTTTTCAACTTTACATGACTCTTCATAATCTATTCACGTCCTTTGGACATCCACTTTATAATACATTTCGAATAAGAATTTACATACTCCACAAAATGATGTGACATATGATGACTCATGACATGGCATGACATAAAACCGATGACATGGACTTCTTGATGACATCACAATGTCAAGACATTCTTGCTACATCTTCCTATATCTCCTCTTGAGATTGATCTATCTTCCACCTCCATATGGTTTAGAGATGAGGATTATTTAGTGTTATTAAGTCTTAAATTGTGTTCGCAAATTCATGTCCCTTTACTTTCTCTTGATTGATCAACTTGCATTCCTATATACAAAGGTGTCTTCTAGGATGTTGTCCTTCTCCATATTCTTTTTCATCATATTGTTATAACATGATAGAGTAATTGCACTTGTAATTCTCTCATGAAAAGATGACATCAGTCCAATAAAACCCCTGTCTAAGATGTTGCATGATAATATACTCACTGAGTCGTAACCGAGTGGCGGGTCTAAGGGAGAGGCTTAGTGACTTCACAATTGTACAGCTCACGCAGTCAAGGGTTGAGCTTGAGCCTTTAGAATATGCAATTCATAGTTCAAGTTGGATTGTACAAGAATATTGTAGAGATGGGGAGCTCAAGGTGCCAGGATGAGGGCTTGAGCACTGTTTTTTCCCACCGTGGAGTTTAGGAAGGTAGAGGAGGCTAAGTGATTGCGCAATTGCGTAGTTCAGGAGCTCAAGGCTGAGACCTGAGCCTTGAGACTGCACAATGCCCAGTTCTGATTGGGCACTGGGATTGCACAATTGAGAGCTCAAGGAGGTAGGAACTGTGCATTTCAAAATGCCAAGAGGTCTGGTTGTAACTTGATAGGTGAGAATACACAATGTGCAGTTCAGGAGGGTTGAATGAGACTAGGATTCTCAATTGGGAAGTTTTCCAATTTTGACCAAGTGTGGGAATCCGAAGGCTTATATGAACAATGATAAGACTTGATTGTTATCACACACTTAGATACTTGATGACACAACATTGATCATCTAAAACTCTTGAAAAAGTACTTCTCTCAATGTGAAAACTTTGCGAAGACTTACGACAAGTGCGATGCTAAAGATACACTTTGCGACGACTTTGACGACACTTGTGCGACAATGCTTAAAAATTTGGAAACGAGTGTGATACATGTCTACATGATAAGAACTACTCATTATCACAAATATTACCCCTTTAGACACGCCATAAATAAATTTTATATAATGTGTGACACTTAACATGCTAAAATATGATAATTGATATATGAGTAGGAAAAGTGCAAATGACACTTGCAATGTGCGAACGATAGTGAAAGAGACACATGTTCTTCACTTAGTGGGGCCTGACCCAGGTTTAAAAGTGATTTAACCAATCAAATCCCCATACTACTGGCCCTTTCGGCAACACTCCGCAAAGCGCGGACTGTGGTGTCACCCGAGTAGTATGGGAGGGTGCTAGAACCATGTTTCCACACCCTATGGATGTCTGCTATGAGGTGATTGGCACGCGGTCCAACCTTCGCACTTACTACACTATGCACACCAGTGGGCACCCCGTGCCCCATGTTGCAGTCTTCACGTAGTTCTAGCCGCAACGCGACTCATGTTATTTACCCAAGTCTTCATTAATTAGGCTCTACTAGCTGTTTACTTAGATTATTTTTGTATATATGCATTCATACTAGTATTTACCAATTGCACACAGTAAGTAAATAGAGTAAAAGTGATGCATAACATCAAAATATGGATTCAAGAACAGATGCATAGAATAAACTTCTCTTTATTAATTTTCAATCCTAGCTAAAGACCTGACTCCGCCCTGAGAACTTAGCTGCAAGGGTCCACACACTCAACTGCAAACTCTACTAGGCCCCTGCGCACTCAGCTACAGACCCTCTTCCTACTACTATGACCCAGTACACTTCAGATTCAACTCTAATCTTGAACCATGCCCTTGCTATTATATCTATTCTTAGATGATTTTACAACTTATAGCCTCGCTCTATTTATACAATCCCATGGTCCATAAACCATGGGTAGACCAACACAACTTTACATTAAATTACTATATTTTAGGGCAGATAGCCTTATGACTCATCCTAGAGTTCGTGCTCTACGCCTGCAATTCACAGAGTCTTACAATATAACTAACCAAAACTTGGGCTTTGAGCCCCAAAACATGTTGTGGGGGATCGCATGCCCAACAGTTCCCTAGCACAATGATTGTGACTTGTCCCGAGTCACTGTGTTGGTGTGATGATCTTGGCACGGAGCCCCTCCAACTGTGCATGTATTGTGCGAAGGTCTATAATGCACTGTGCTGTGGTCTACTGGATCTGATCTATTCCTTCTTCTGAATCATCCACGTCTGACTCGTGTCTCTTCTTTGGTACTGGCTTCTGGTTCTTGTGTCTATAGTCCCATACCCTTGTCCAGCTCCTTGGGCTGTGAAGGTTGTGCTTCAGTCGATTAGTCAGAGAGTTGGCCCACCCATGTAGGATTTCAGGTGGCTTCCATTGACCTTGCCTGGGAAGGGTTCTGCATTGAGTTTGGCTAGCTGGAATGTGCCTCCGTTGGTGACCTCTTTTGCCACATATGGTCCTAGCCAGTGCATTTTGAATTTTCCTAGAATTTTTTCAAACTTGCTATCATATAATAGTACTAAGTCATTTACCTTAAAGGTACACAACTTGATATGACGATTGTGCCAAGCCTTTTCATGGTGCTTTTGTACCTATTGATGAAATATAGAGAGAAATTGTTCTTCCTTGAGCTCTTATAATTGTGTAATCCTTTCTTCCAGAACTTTGCAGCTCGTCATGCCTGTGAGTGATACTATTCTTAGATTAGGGATGATGTATTCCATCGGCATGACTGCTTCCCAACTAGAATGGCATCTGTCCCATCAATTTCTTGCATGTTGTCCTATACACCCATAACAAAATGGGTACGTGAGGTCCCAGTCATCCCACTACGTGTTACATACTTTGGTCAGTGCAGTCTCTAGTATTTTATTGGATGCTTCTACTATTCCATTGGCCTATGGGTGGTATGGTGTACTTTTCTGGTGATAGACCTAGAACTCTTCTATGAGTGCACTAATGGTTTCATTCAAGAAATGTGTCTCGTGGTCACTCATTAAGATTTTTGGATAGCCAAATCATGTCAACATGTTTTTGAACAAAAACTCTGTAGTCGTAGTGGTTGTGCAATCTTTGACCAGTTGTGCTTCTGCCCATCGTGTTAGGTACTCCGTCACGGTGATGATATAGTGTGCACCCGTTTTTCCCTGAGGCTTGATTGGGCCCACAAAATCAATTTCCCATTTCTCGAACGGCTACAATGTCATTTGGCTATTTAGTGGCATCTCATCCCTTCACGATGGTTTTCCCATCCGTTGACATACGTCATAGGCCTTACAGTGTGGTTTCGAATCTTGGTGCAGGGTCGGCCACAATAGCCCTGCGCGAAGAATCTTTTATGCAGTTGCGCATCCTGCATAGTGTCTTCCTGTAGCGCCCCCATGTGCTCCCATGAGGATATGGCCTCGTTCAAATTCAGGTACGTATCTTCGCAATATCTCATCGTTTCCCATCATGTACAGGTTCCCCACGATGACAGAAAAATCCACCTCGCGCACCACCAATTCCTTCTTTTGTTGGATTGAGCACTCCTTCAGTGTATTTCCTTTTCTTAGAAAATGGATTATATCTTCAAAGTGTCCATCCACAATGCGTACTACAAAGAGTTGTGCATCAGGTAGTCCCTCCTCTGAATTTGTTGGTTCCTCACCTGTCTTAATTCATGACAAGTGGTTTAGTCCTGCATTCAAGCGTCTTGGCTTGACTATGACCTCAAAATCATATTCTTGAAATAGTAAAAGCCATCTGCATATGTGGCCCCCCAACACAGGCTTGTTCAGGTATTTCAACGTGGAATGGTCGGTATACATCTTGAAATTTCCTCCTAGTAAATAGCGTTGGTATGTTTGGAGCACATACACCGTTGCCAACCCCTCACATTTGGTGGTAGAGTAGTTATTTTCTACTTTAGACAATCTTTGACTTGCAAATGCGGTCAGGTGATCTACACCCTTTGTGCCCTCTTGTGTGAGTATAGCTCCCAACACGATACACGACGCATCAACATGTACATGGAATTCCACGTCCCATTTCAGGAAGACCAAGATTGGCGTAGAGGCCAGTTTCCCTTTTAGGACATCCAAGCTTTTCATGCAGTCATCATTCCAGCAATATGTAACATTTTTTTCAATATCTTTTCCACCAGCACGGTTATTTGGGCATAAAGTTTGTTGAACTTTCTATAGTACCCAATGTATCCCAAGATATCCCGCAATTGTTTAACACTTCACAGTGCTTCCAAATTGAGGATAACGAAAAATCTTCACAGGGTCCACCACCATTCCTTGTTTCCAGACCACATGTCCTAGCAAGTTTCCAAAGGGAATGAGGAATGTGCACTTCTTCATGTTTAGAACAATCTAGTGTCGGAAGTAAGTATCCAACATCAAACGTAAGCTTGCTACATGGTGCTTAACTAATCCAAGAAAAGTCCAATCATCCAGATAGACCTCCAAACATTTGTGGATGTACTCTTTGAACGCGGCTACAACGATGCGCAAAAATATGGTTGGCGCATTCTTTAGTCCAAAAGGCATTACAGTATGTTGAAAGCATCCCCATTCTATTGCGAAGGTCATCTTGCTCCTATCTTCCGGCCTAATCCTGATCTGATGGTATCCCGAGATCCCATCCGTGAATGAGTATGCTTCTTATCCGCCAACATTCTCTCGTACTTCATTGGTGAATGGTTCTGGGAATGGATCATGTACATAGGCATCATTCAGCTTCCTAAGGTCTATGCATATTTTGATTTCACCCTTCTATGTTTTCTCCAACACTACCATATGACTCACCCAATCATATTCCTCCACTGGTTCAATAATTCTAGCTGCAAGAATTTGGTCTAATTCATCATGGACCTTTTCTTTATACTTTGGGTTCAAGCGATAAGGCCGCTTCTTAACTAGCTTCACACCTAGTTTTAGAGTGATCTTCATCATCTCTAAGTCGTCAATGATCCCTTTTAAGTCTATGATTTTGGTCGGGAATAAGTCTTGGTATTCACGGAGTAACTCAACGACCTTATCTACTATAACATCGTCCCAATAATCCCTAGTCGTCACATACTTCGGCTCTACTTCTATGCCAATGTTTACCTGCTTTGTTTTTAGCGGTGCAGTTATGTCGGGATCCTCAATTGATGGTCCTTGAACCTTGTGACAGCCTTCGGTTTTTGGAATATTAATATTTCGGGGGTCGTCCTCATCCTCCTCCACCTGCACATTATAACATTCTAGGGCACTACTTAACTAGGTTACCCATACTGATTGAACCATTTCCAGTGACTCATGTGGTATTTTGAAGATGGTGGCTAATACTACTTGTAGTGCATCGTCAACAGTATCATACCTCCAGTCTTCAAATGTGAATGTTAACAAAAATCCCTCGTGCAAGACATCCCATTCACCTGTACCATGTCAGAGTTTTGTCTCGGTATACCAATTCATGGGCATGACATCCATGGTATGGTAGAATAAGTTTACCCATTCGGGTTATGGTTCTTCCCCGTAGACCTTGGTCCATTTCACGAGGTGCCTACGTGGGCCATCTCATCCATCGTATTTTTCTTCTAACCATAGTTGCGGCTTCCCAAACCGTAGGCACACCATCCTTCTGCATCTACGCTAATCCCCAAAATTTCCTTGATGTGTACCCCACCATCGTGTGGGTGTTGCGTGTAGTGCCCACTTTAATGCATCGAACCGCTATTGTTCTGGTACTGAGCTTTCAAATTTTCTCAGGAATTCATCCACTGCTGTCAATCCATCATACATCGGTAGCTCCCTTGCCTCTGTTATTACGCAATGTAGTGATCTAACCATCATGTTGCAATTCAGTGATGTCACTTTGTGCAACTGATTCTACCATTGCTCTACTTCTTCGTCTGAATCTGAAGTGCAGGAGCTTTCATGCTCCCATGAGATCCTCCCATCTTTCGTCAGATTCACCCAATCCTGGTCTTGCACAGTTATCTTGTAAATATAATCGAGATCATCATCGTTATCATCATCACGCACTAGTTTAGTGTCGCGCACTCCTTCGGCTAGGTCTAGTGGGACTACTATGCGTAATGACTTTTTCTCGAAGATCATTTTGCAGTTCTTCAGGTTGATGATTCCATTCATATCGATGGCCTAGTCTATTCCTAATAGTGTGGGATAGGGATTGTCGTCATCGACAATCTCTATTATTTCAAAATCTGCCTGCACGCTCGCACCTTCAATATTGACTATTACCCCTTGCAACCTTCCCATGGGTAAAATATTTTTATGTTTTTCCATTCGTAATTGAACAAGGGACAATCGTAATGCGGGCCTGCCCATGCATTCCCATGTCTACTTCAGTAATACGTTTGTATTCAAGCATAGATCTAGAATTACCTAATCCATTTCATACTCACCAAACTGTGTAGTCAACCTCATTTCCCTTCCAATGCGCAATGCATGCTTCCCCAATTTTAGAATTACATGTGGTTCTCCTAACCTTGCGCACCTGATCATCAGTTCCTATAGTCCTTTAACTTCCTTGTTGTCGCGCAGCAGTTTCATGCATGTCTCCAAAAAGGTAGTGAGCATTGAAGTATCCATTCATGGCTCTAGTTGATCCTTACTCCCTAAATTGGAGGCCTCCATGAAGCTCTTCTTAGCTTCCATGAATGTCTCCTTTATCCGTTCTAAGTCAAACTTAGGTTCCTTTGCAGGAGCCTTGCGAACCCATGTACTTTCCTCTGGCTGCTTCCCCATATCCTCTCCCATGGTCGTACCACTTTTGAGCATCATGTTTACATTTAGGTCCTCTTCACGGAACTCAGACCTCATAAGTTGTATATTCTGAGTCAAGGCAGGTTGGAATACCCCTTTTTCGTGCATCCTTATGATCAATGTAGGACAGTCTATCATTTCATGATCAAACTAAGCACAATAAGAACAAGATATCCTCATTGGGTTGGTACAATCGCGGGTGTAGTGCCCTGGTCCTCCACAATTGTAATAGATTAATTGTTTGTGGCTCCTTCCTGGTCCCATTCCATTGCATCCTCGACCTCACCCCTAAAATCCAATGCGCACCATCCCCACATCTTGGTCGAGGGCTCGGGTTTCGGTCTACATCCTATAGGTAGGGGTCCAATGCATCATTAGCTTATAGCTGTGGCAAGTGCGCTCATTGTGGCCTACCGACCTATAGAAATTACAAAACAATTATTGGGGTGTCTGTGTATATTTCTGCAACAAATTACAATTATCTGTTGTGTGCTTCTCTCCTATCTGAAAGATCGCACACCATAAAGAGGGTGTCGCACTTGGCCCTGCCTATGCCTTCGATCACAATGGCATTGGCCCTCCTCCTACCAAGTAGTTCGCGAACAATAGACAATGATCCATGTCATGGCTCTGGCCTTTGCATTTTATCCACCATACCTCCTCACGTACCTCTAGCCACGGTGCCCTATCTTGCTTCAAACATTGCATTTGTGAACACAGATTCTATAGTTGCGTGTGGATTTGTTGAACTCCCAACCCAAGGTCTTGTATTGGGGTCTCATGTAATCTCATTTCCATTTCCAACGCTTTGGCCTAGGTGGAAAATTTCTATTGTGATAGCATCGTCCTCAAGTGTAGTTTCAGAGATGCTACAAACCAAGCACGATGTTGTCCATCTGTCAACGTCATATTGGCTTCGTGGATCATACTCTTCAACCATTGATACAGATCTCAAGGAGTCTCACCTAAGAGCATCGTGATTTCCTTAAAATCGATGATTGATTATGTTTCTGACTTTGGCCTGCTAAATTCTGTGATCAACAAATTTTGGATCTCTGTTATCCCTATGTTTGGGTGGTTGTTAGAGTGCTTGATATACCATGTTAAGGCATGATCCTACAGTGTGATCACCAATGTAGCCTCCTTAATATTGTCATTCGTGACACCTTGTGCTTCCATAATACTCTTACCACGAACCAAAATTGGTCTGGATCTTCATTCCCTACTCCTCTGAACAATGGTAGTTTTATCACGTTCGCCATACTACAATGTGGAGGTAGTGGAGGTAGTGGAGGTGGAGTGGATGGAGATGGAGGTGAGGGAGGTGGAGTGGGCGAAGATGGAGGTGAGGGAGGTGAAGCAGGTGGCGGTGTGGGTGGAAGTGGTAACTGTGGAATGTGATGCCTTCTCAAATTGACCACGCTTCTCGAATATATTTTAGCGAACTCTTCCTTGCTCTCTCACAAGGGTGAAATTAAGGGACTGTTTCCTAATTCTTTGCTATTTTTTTAGATATTTCCGCTCTGCATAGTCCCAAACATTAATGTATTCGCAAGGCCCTTTTTTCACACAATAGCATCTTAATCCAAGTATTCAAAGAGATAATATACTTACTTCGCGGTCCTTTGAGGAAGCGTCATTATACCTTGCTGTAGTTCATGGTCATGTCTACCACAAACTCAGTGATAAATCCCCTTATTATCCGGTCGAGCCAATGGTCCACAACCCGCATGATCTTATCTTTTGATTCTTCTAGTCTGCGCACTAATTCAAGAGTCCACACTATCGGTTTATCGAGCCTACACCTTCCCTGCCTGTCGACTAACTTCAAGATCCACTCATACACCTCAAAAGGAAAGGATACAATGAAAATCTCTGGGATTTCCGTAAACACAGAGAGCTCCAACCACTTTTTCCTTAGATGCTTATGGAGTTCTATTTTCCTATGTCGTGAACTCATGAATATTCTTGTCCAACCACTCTTCAATTTCCTTCTTTGTTGGGTTCCAGTGGCACGACATTAGACATCCATTATGCAGATCTCATTCCCGGCAAGAAACCATTTGCTGGCTTAGCGGGGCTTGACCTAGGTTTAGAAGTGATTTAGCCAAGCAAATCCCGGTACTACTCACCCTTTCAGCAACAGTCTGCGAAGCGCGGACTGAGGTCCCACTCGAAGTAGTATGGCAAGGTGCTAGAACCAGGTTTCCATAGCCAAAATGTCTGATATGAGGTGATTGGTATGCGGTCCAACCTTCGCACCTACTGTGCTACACGCAGCAGCAGGCACCCTGCCCCCCGTGATACAGTCTTCGTGCAATTATAGCAATAGCATGACCCGTGTTATTTACCTAAGTCTTCCTTAATTAAGCTTTGTTAGATGATTACTTAGATTATTTTCATATCTACGCATTCATACAAGTATTTACC
Organism: Pinus taeda; assembly: GCA_000404065.3. Lineage (NCBI taxonomy): Eukaryota > Viridiplantae > Streptophyta > Pinopsida > Pinales > Pinaceae > Pinus > Pinus taeda. Next base: position 39,665 of record APFE030950786.1, on the reverse strand, counting down.
AATTGTGTGCAATAAGTAAATAGAGTAAAATTAATGCATAACATCAAAAGACAGATTAAAGAATAGATGCACAAAATAAACGTCTCTTTATTAACTTTCAATCCCAAGTACAGACCCGACTATGCCCTGTGCACTCAGATACAGACTATACTAGGCCTTTGCGCACTCAGCTACAGAGCCTCTTTTTACTACTACGACCCAGTACACTTCAGATTCAACTCTAACCTCGAACCATGCCCTCGTTATTCTATCTATTCTTAGCCGACTTTACAACTTAGAGCCTCACTCTATTTATACAGTCCCATGGTCCATGGACCATGGGTAGGTCAACATAACTTTACATTAAATTACAATATTTTAGGGTGGACAACCCTATGACTCATCCTATACTTTGCGCTCCATGCCTACAATTCATGGAGTCTTACAATATACCTGACCAAAACTTTGGCTTTGAGCCCCAAAACATGTTGTGGGGGATCACATTCCCAACACATGTCAAAGAAAAGATAGCATGAAAGAGATACTAATTAAATTGAATGAAAGCAAAAGAGATAGTCCAAAACATGAAATCTAAACATGTTAAAGTGAAGGTGTGAAGAAGAGATAGTTTGAAAACTAACCAAAATAGAAGCATCAATACAACCAAAAGTGAGCGACTGTCATTGACAGTGCACACTAACTATTGACATAGATTGAAAATTGCATAAGAACTATCTTGATGGACTATGTTATGCGTGTTCAAGCTTGCATAAAATAATGCACTCATGAACTTGTTGCAAATTGAGCATGTCTGAGCATGTGTGAGAAAGTGACTTTGATTGATTAGGAAGTGACCATGGAAAGAATGATCACAAGATCCACAGTAGGCTCCAAAATTCAATTGTAGGTAAAAAATTTTAGGGTGTTTGTCACACCGAGAACATACTCTTTTCAATTTACCTCTATATGCTAAGCATAGTTCAAGCAATTTGGTGCAATATTTAGTTTTAACAGTGAGAACATATACCAATGTCTTTAACTAGGGTTTTCCATTCCAATACAAATTACTGTGAAATATAAAAAAAATTATCATAGCCATTCCTCAGTTATTAATTCCACCTTTCAACCAGAAAAGAGACATTCATTTAGTAAAATTTTCAGTTATAACAAGAAAAATGATCTCAAATATTATGGGAAACTGTAGCCATTTACTTTCATCATCATATTGCTTTAAGAGTATGGATAACAAGGAGACATTTACAAAGTCAGGTGATTAATTTCCTCATTCATTTTACCCCTTATTTCACTAATTTCCCACAAATAACAATCAAAGTACCTAAAACCTTAAGTTAAAGGGGCTCAGAGCATTTCTCTAAATTTTGGAGGGACTGGACCCTTGGCCCAATAACTTATAAGGTCTAAGTGCTAAAGCCCCTTATCAAAATTCACCTCCTCCATAATTCATTCATTTTCACAAAAAAAGCCCTTTTTCTAAGGTAAAGTCATTATTGCGTACGAAACATTTTTAGTCCCTTATAAAAACCCACAAATGCACTTAAGCCTAAGTTATGATGTTCAAATGTGGAAATGTCAATATATTTCAAAAGCATTTTACATAGCTCATTTTCCATCTCCATTTTCATATTAACATCTAATTTTATTTATGTATTGAAATCCCAAAAATACACCCCTTTCCCATATATATTATTAAAATTCCATATGTTAATATTCCGCCCCGATGATTTGAAATATAAACCATAATAAAATAATTAGATGGATTAATTAATAAATCTGCGATTAATTAAGAGCCATAACCCTCCGCCGTGTGAAAAGGAATTGATAAATCAAATTGTGATTAATTAATAATTGTCCTCCAATCAAATCATCCTTGACGTCATTAAATATCCCTAATCCATAATTATTATCCCATAGGGCCCCTCCATTAACTCTCAATCAAATCATTCCCCTGACTACCGTATGACCTAACCCCTACAAATCTAATAGCTAACGCTTATATCAAGCGACCTCCGATGCCAACTTTTACCAACCTGATGTGAGCGGTTTTACTATTCATCCTACCGCTATGTGTTGCCTGATGAATGACATTGAGCGGACCTCTCCTAATACCGCTAAGCTCTCAAAAACGGTGCAATGGATTCTGCTTACCGCCTCCGTTTACCACCTCCACTAAATGACAAAACGTCGCCTCCACTAGTTGACGCTAGCTATTTCTTTCCATTATACCCGCCAAAATCATTGAATTTGTAAATAAAACCAAAAATACTCATTATTTTTGTTTTTACAAAGAAAATATCCTTCTGTTCTCATGCACATGCAGAGTACATTCAAACTATCACCCTGCTTTCAATCGTCACCCTCCAGAAGCCGTTGAACTCCAGATTACCATTGCTGACCCGTGTGCTCCCTGCAAACAGTGTAGCAGTGCCATTTTTCCCTTCATACAACCAAAACCAGGTATTTAACCCTTTTTCAACCAAAAAACCCTCTTTTCATACTGAACCTAAGCTAAATTGCTTTAAAAATTAAGTAATTTAGTGAAATTAAGTTGTTTGAGAGTCTTGACACTCTCTGAGATGACCCAGTTTTCCATGGTTCCCTGAAATCCTTAAATGTCATGCCAGTTACCACTCCCCATAGAGATCTAGACCATCTTTCCCTGGCTAATAGAGATTTCCAGATAAAAGACCTCACCATTGACAAAACCCCTTTGAAATTGTATTGTAGATATCGAGACAATTATTTGAATCATGCAGATAAGATAGCCTTATGGGAATCAAACCTACCCAAATATCAATTCCCCAGTTTTCATGCCTTTCCTGAACTTATTCACTACTGTCATGCAAACTATGACCCTAATGAGAGTTGTGATGTCCCCAGATCAGAAAGTCCTATTCACTATCACTCTTGAATCCATAAATGAAATGTTACAATTATAACCTGTTTAGGATCTCACCCCCCTTACCATTGTTGATTTGCTTAAAAGATTCTCTAAACTATCTAGTTCCAGAAGTACCCAAATCCTCTGGACTTTCATTATTGAAGAAAAGTACATGCCAAAAGAACCCCCTCCTTATGTGTTAGTTATCTTTTTTGAGCTGGGCAAAGATAGCACAACAATGATATCATGCATTTTATATTTTACCACTAATGAGTATGTAGATGAGATTATTCTTGCCTACATGTCTATTTTTACTCCTGGTTAACCTGCTGTAGTCAAGTTTGATTATGAAAGATTCATCGTAGATAAAATGCATGATCAGTTTATGAGTTTAGAATTTAATGAAAGAGTTTTCAAATATTCATCCAACCTATATCATTTGCTTCTCTACTACCAAATTGATAACTTTCCCTTCTCTGTCCAAAAACTTAATGCTAGAGGGAATCCTAGATCTGTCATTTTCTAGACCTCTCTATTCCACAGCTCAAGTTCTTCTCCCTATCCATACATAGATTTTATTAACCTATTTATACATCTAGTGACTACAATGTTATTAGGAAGTTCCCCTCCTAGAGTCAGTGCAGACATTAAGAGGGTTCTCCAGCTGTCCAAAAAAAGAAAGTAGGGGATTGGTACTTGTACCAAAACCATACTGAAATCAGAATTTATGGGTGTGAAATACCTCCTTCCAAATTACCTAGATATCTCACCATGCGATTATTTTCTCTAGAGCACTACAGGTAAATGATCAATTTTGATGAGATTCACTTTGTCAAAACCAAGAAGAAGGCCAATCTAAGAATAAAAGATCATCTAGGCCGACTTATTTGCAATAATAGAGAATCAGGAAAGGAGGCAAATGAAATCCTCCAAAGATTGATATTAAAACAGAGTTTCATCTGGGCCTATGACCCCCACAACTTCATTTGTAACAGAAGGCAGAAACATAAGCTATCTCCTTATATCCACCATAGGATCCCAAAAATTGAACAATATGCCAATCGATCTGAATGGGTGGAAGGCACTCTGGTAGATCAAGATAGAAAACAAGTTGCCGTTGACAATGTATTGGTGGATTTAAAAAGAACGTTTCATGAATATTTGTTCGTATAGGTTTCTAGAGAAACTTCATCACAAAAGCAGTCACAAGAATGTAGCACTTAGCCATCATAGCAACAAAAGTCATCAGGACAAGCGAGAGATTCAAAGCAACCAGAAATTTCAAAGGAGCTAGATCAAACAGAACCAAACATGGGCAATCCTCCCATTTTACAGACTCCTCTAAATGAGGAGAAAAATCCAAAGAGAAGTTGAGAGGAGGCCACTCCTTCTACTCTGCCCATTGACCAAACCTATGAAAAAAGGCAAAGGTTGAATCCCCTTTCTGAACAGGAATTTCTTGGAGAAACGGAAAGTGACACAATAGCCGAAAGAAATGATAGTATGCAGACTATCCCAATAGGAGGGACACCATCTACTTCACAGATACAAGCATTGAAAAGACAACAGAGCACAGAGGTGTCTCCATTCAGAGCTCCTTCAGACCAAAGCTACGACATAAAAAGAAAATATAAAGAAATTAAAGCAAGGAGTCAGAAACTGAAAGCTCAAACCTATGCTCACTATCTCAAAATGGCTCCAACCAACCAGGCAAGGCTGATGTCAACCTTTGATATAAAGGAAGGAAAGATGCAGATGAGCTTCCTAAAACAAATTATGCAACAGCCAAGATCCATGGTTAATTATTTAAAGAGTGATTTTGAAGTTTTGGCAAAGGATATTCATCCTATTGACCAAATAGAACTGCACAAACAAACTGGTGAGATGGTATATTCTACATTAACTAATAAGGCCATCACAACACATCAATTGTAAAAGTGATTGAACAAAGCCTCTGCACAACTTCATCTAGAAAAGTCCTCCTCTCACGCTAAAGACACTAGGATAAAAACTTTAGAAGACTTGGTGATGGAGTTGGGACATGATCCCAAGGATGTCAAAGCAGCAGAACAGTTGATTAAAAAGAAAAATGATGATATACTTGCACTGAAGAAGTAGCTCAAGATCCCTCCTCTCCACCATCCTCAAACTGCAAAAGTTATAGAGGAAAAAAGAGGAAGAACTTATGGACCTAGCCCTTAAGTTAAATGATCAATTAAAAGAAACTTAGAAGGAATTGGAGAAAGAAATATAGTCTAAGTAGAGTGAGCTCACCACTGCTCCTCAGCCTGTCATACCTATAGTTTCTATAGTATTTATAGTTTCTATAGTAGTACCCTCCACTCTGACAACTTCCTTGGCACCAACACTTCCACCAGTGGCAACATTACCAGTAGAAGGGGCTATTTCAACCTCATATACATCAATCACTGTAGGAAAATCAACAGAAAAAATAGATTTATTGATTAAAGCCATGGAACAAATGAGTATCCAGGCCACAGAATTGAAAAAGCTAAAAGAACAAATGAGAAGGAAACAAACTACGAGCTTGCACAAATTCATAACAAAGAAGAAGAACGAAAAAACGAAAGGATGGAAGAAAGAATCGGAATCCTGGAGAAGGATTTGACATTAGAAAAGTCATTGGGAGACATGAAGAATATATTGTGGGCCAATATCATTGGTTCCATCAATGATATTTGGCCTTCTATCCAGGTAATTTTTGAACATACTAAATTAATTAGTGTAGCTATGGAAGCTATACAAAAGATTAAAGAAGAACTTGGAGATAATCCTGAAGAGGCAAATCAGTTGATTGATTTTTTTAACAGCAGAAACAAGTACCATCTGGATGAGTTAGAGATTGAGGATAGAACAGATACCATTATTGAAATAATGAAATTTATTACTAAAAGAAACGTAATTCTTAATCTAGAGAAAAGGTGTTAGAGTATTCAGGCAAACATAGATAGCTTCATGTTGAAATATGGCATTTTGAGAGAGAAAGGCCTTCCTAGCCCACTGGTTATACATGACAAGTTAATGACATAGCAAGACTATATCGAGAGATTAAATAAACAAGCTAGGAGTCAAGGAAGGTCTTCAGGGGTAAAAGCATTACCTACACGAAAGGTAATTTATGATGGCCCAGAGAATCTATTCTACATCAAGCATGAAGTAAAGCATCTATTCACCAGCAAACCTAATTTTGCTAAGTACACAGAAGTTGATGAAGTTCACTGGAAGATGATGAGGATGAAATTACCAGGTAATGAATGGTGGACCAGTTTGACTAACTTACTGTGAAGTTACTATAGTAAATCTGTGGAGTAAAAAATGTTTAATATGCGAAAGTCTGGTAATACAGGATGAGAGTGTATCAACAAAGGTAAACGAGTATCGGTAGGTGAAGATAAGAGTGAAATCTAGCGCATAAATACCAAGGCAACTGCAAGCGCCAAATCTGAGTTCCAGTATCTAGCACATTCATAAATAAAGGGATAGGGAACAATCTATTTTCCATCTTTATCTATCTTCGTGTGGAAGACAACTTTTGTTTCCTAGAATATATCTCATATATTTATGAGATATTTTGCATTCATTTTTGTATAAATACTTCACAAATTGAAGTAATTAGGGTGGATTAAAGAAGCATGTTTGTAGACTTTTTGTTTTGAGCTAAAGGAGTTATTGTAATCAAGGCTAGACTGGTTTACTGGATTAAATAAAGTTGAGTACATTTCACTTGATTGATGTGCACTATGGGAAACAAATAATTATCATTTGTCTGATTTTGATTATTGTTTTCCTTTATGTTATGAAATACCATATGTGTTTCTTATAATTCTTGAAAGAAAACAAGGAATAATATCATCAAAATTAGCTTAAGTGCTCTCTATTTTAACTATTTGCTTCTTTAATGTTTTCTACTAAATTGCTTAAGCCTAGGAATTCTAAATTGCTTCCTTACTTCTGTAATTCATTCCCTCTATTGGCCTCTAGTGAAGATTCTTAATTCCCCTTGCTATTTTCCAAACCTCCCTTCTTCATCTTGATCCCTATCGAGGATTCTTCATTGCCCTTGGCCCTGGTTAAGATTTTCATCCATTGAGACCTTCAGATTGGTTTTTTTTGTGCTATCTTGCCTTGTGAACTCTTACCTTGGTGATTAATCAAATCTTGTTAAACCTTTCCTACTTGACTCCATAGCCCAATGGCCTGAATACCTGCTCTGCCCATCTATTTCCTTAATTCCACCAAGCAAATCAAAACAAATTCATTAAGCATTAATAACTAGCCTAACATCATATCAAAACAACACTAAATTATAAAGAGAGAGCCCTCTCTGGACTTAGGTTGTCTAGAACCTGAGTCTAAAAGATTGGTTGATGGTCACCTCATGCCATTCCTTCTTTAATAACTTCTAAGGAAAAAACTTGAGTGATAACGTAGTAGCGACCATACTGGGGAATTAAAACCCTCAGTTTTAATAAACCTTTGAGGAATTCAAATTTTTATTTTTAAGCATATTAAAGGGTTATTAGAAGTTATTTTCAAAAGTTCATAAAAATTAAAAAAAATCATAGAAAAGCTCGAAATCTGGCTTCAATAAGTACTCATTATACCAAGGCCAACCCTGATCCAAATCCTCCCCCTGTATTTGAAAATCCCAACCTTATTCCGAGAATAATAAGAAGACAGGAAAGTTCAGTAAGCCCTAGACCTGTTTTTAGATCCCATTCATACCCTATTGAGTGGTTTTTCCTTGAAGACATCCCTTTTGATGAGAATTTTGGTATCTATTTGTTCAGAACCACATTTGATAGTGAACTATTGGATCTAGTCCCAGATCCACAATTCCTCAGAGAACTTGATATCCAACGAGCCAACTTGTCAATTGATCAAAGTCTACTGAACTCCCCTCAAACACCCCTCACCACTGATAGATACCATGAACTTTCTAAAACAGCTTCAACATCTTTTAGCTCACCATATTTTCCCCACACCATTGAGGATCGTCCCTCAACCTCATCTCCATTCATACCTTCAATCCCTCATCAACCCATCACTACCCTTCAAACACCAGTTACCCTTGTTACATCAACTCCCCTTGTTGTCCAAAATCCCCTAGTTACCCCAACACCAGTTCTCAATCTCATACAACTTAGAGCTATGGCACTCAGATATGCTCCCCTCATAATGCCTTCACCTCAAGCTATTTTTCCAGTAGATTATCAAAGTAAAATCACCGCATTTGATGGCATTGGAACATACACAGCTCAACAACACACTAAGAAGATGACAGAGTATTTTGAATTGCATGAGATCGACATAGGAGATGTCCAAATGAGAATCTTTGTCCAAAGTATAGCTAGAGAAGTGAGAACGTGGTTTAGATCTTTTCTCCTCCAAAGCATATATAGTTTAAAAGTCCTTTACCAACAATTCTTTGATAGGTGGGAGAAGAAGAAGAACCCCCTTCAAATTATATGTGAATACGAAAACCTTAAAAGGGGACCAAACAAAACTTTTCAAGACTACTGTACCAGGTTTAACAATGTGTATAATGCAATCCCTCTTGACTTTAGGCCTCCACCTAGTTTATCCCTGATTAAATTTCCAGATGGATTTGATACAGATATGGCTTTTCAACTTAGAGAAAGGAAGCCCCCCACACTTGAACATATGCAAAGTGTAATTGTTAGCGTAGAATCTAATCTGTTGTCCAAAAGGGCTAGAGTTAGAAATGAGAGAAGAACACCATTGAAATATGAATCTTCACCCATCGATCAGAAAATGGATGCTTTAGCTAAAGGAATGGATAGGTTGATGGATATAATAGAAGTCATTGAAAGGAAACCTCACTGGGACAACCAGTAGGCTAATGCTATGAGGAATCCAAACTTTGGGAAAAAAGAACCAAAACACTGGTAAAAATGGTCCTGATCGGAACATTAGGCCACCTTTCGAAGAAAATTATACTGAGACTTCTCACAAGAAGACCCTGAGATAGACACTCAGATCAACCTGATGGGTTTAGATAATGAAGAAACTATTTTTCTAACTCAAGATGATCAAGAATTATACATGCTTCAACAGATAAGAACTCAAACAGGATAATCTTTCAACTATAAGCAAGGGTATGACTCTGCTATTTTTGAATTTCATAAGCAGTATAACTTAAGAAGCAAGAAAAACATTGATGTTCCTCAGCAGAATAAACAAGAAATACCTAACCAGCCTAAAAAGGCCACAACACAGAATCCTCAAGTTACAAAAACTTTACAAATCCTTTCTAGACCACATCAAAATCCTCCTAATGCCACTATTGAAGATGTAACAAATAACCAGCCTTCCAATGAGCAGCATTCCACTTCAGTCCCCCTCAAAGGAACAGTGTAACAACCTCCATAAATTATATTAGAAAATCCAATTGAAAATACTCCTAACAATGAAAAAGAAAAACCTACTACTCAGAACTTTGGCTCTAAAATTCCAAATATTCAAACAGATAAATCCTCTCTGCCTTTCAATTTGGGAGCAGAGGTGGCCAAACTCAAAATTTCAGTGCCTTTGACAGAATTGGTTAAACATGAAACTTACAGATCTCAAATTAGTAAATCCCTGAGCTTTGCTGAAAATCAAGATTCTGTGAATCTATTTGATGACCAACCTGAGTCAATTTTCGGACTAGATGTTAATGTAAAGCCAGTTGAAGGAGGGGTACCACCCTTCTACATTAGCCTTAACATCCATAATAAAATCCTACATAATGCCATTCTTGACTCTGGAGCCTCACATAACCTTATGCCTAAGTCTTAATGGAAAAATTTAACTTGGATATCACTAGGCTATATAAGGATCTCTTTTCCTTTGATTCAAGCCAAGTTAAATTCTTAGATCTCATAAAAGATTTGTGTGTCTCCCTAGTTCAATACCTTATCAAGACCATACTTATGGACATAGTTGTTGCTGACATACCACCCAAGTATGCTATGCTTTTGTCTAGATCTTGGAGTGCCAAACTCCAAGGATCTCTGCAATTGGACATCTCCTATGCTACCATATCAGTCTCTGGACACCCCAAGAATTTGTATAGAGAAAATTTGATGAGGATGTAGTGAGTTCCTAGGAGATACCTTAGAATTTCCCCATATATTCAGTACATTCTGATATAGATTCCTTCATACTTTACAATGAGGAGAACAATAAAGAAGATACTTCAAGTGGTATAACAACAAAACCAAAAGAACTTGCAGTATTAAATGAAAATAAAAATGTCTAAATTCATGAAACATCAAATAAAAATATGATCTAAATACCTCAATCAAGAAGGACTCCACTACCCCAGATGAAGATTACAAGCATGAAACCCTATGGCATCTTGAATTTGATGGGTTAGTCAACAAACTAGGTGCAGGAGTAGGTGTATGGGTTTACAACTTAGAAAATGATTACTTAGCAGGTCATGCCTACAAGTTGAACTTTAAATGTACAAACAATATGGCTAAATATGAAGCACTTATGTTAGGTCTTAAACTTGCTAAAAGGTTAGGAGCCATTAGAGTCTCTACCATGGGAGATTCTGAGTTAGTGATTAAACAAATTAATGTTTCTTATATGAATAGAGATCCTAGACTAGGGTTTTATAGAGGAACAACCATATAAATATTAAATACTTTCTTAGAAACCAAACTTGATGTTATCTCGAGAAAACACAACATGCAGGCTCACAGCTTAGCCACTTTTGCTAGTACCTGTAAGTTTCCTTTCAAGCCCAACCATTAGTACACTACTGAGGTTAGGCAGAGACTTTACATTCCTGACAATTTGAAGAACTGGCAAGTATTTGAGAACTCAAAAAATTAACAATTTTTTAACTTTAGATAATGAATTTGTAAATACCAACATAGACACATATATAGTAGTAGATTTTGATTTCTTTGATGAAGTAGAAATTAACAAACTAGAAAAGGATCAGATAGATAGACTGCATCCCACAAAGTTTACTAAAGCATATATTCGAAACATAAAACATATGGGAATTGACGAAGTTATTGATGATGAAACTAAAGTCATAAACCTTAAAGCTGACTTTTTACACAAAGGATTAACTCCTTTGGAGGACTTATTCGATTCAAATGATGTTCCCAAAAGGCCTAAAATGGAACCCTTGAAATCGGACATTGAGGAGTGTAATATAGGATCTGAGGAGAATCCCAAACTAATAAAACTATCGAAATCATTACCTCTTAATGAAAAACTGAAATATATGGAACTA